>JANRGW010041507.1:0-44745 GCA_024733675.1 Psilopsiagon aymara | reverse complement strand
TTGCCTCCTTTCTCTAGGCTAGCAGAGAGGGCTGAAGGGTACAGGTGACCTGGGTGGGCTCAGGCCTGTAATTCTGGTGATCTTCCCTCTGCCAGACCTTCAGAGACAAGCACAGTTGCTGTTCCATCAAGGCCTGCTCCTCTCCCTGCGGCACAGGAGATGCCATAGTGAAGAACTGCTGTGAACAGCCACTGCTGTCTTAGCCCCACTCTGTAACAAGCCCTGCCAGACAGGTCCTAGCACAAGACCTCCATGTGCCATGGTTTTGTTTCTTTTTTATTCACAAAGATATCTCCTGTTAATCTGTAATTTTCTATCTATTGTTAGCAATAAAGTGTTTTGCAGGTAGATGGGAAGTTCTGTAATAGAGACATGAAGTTTTCAGCAGAGCATCTGAGACTGCTGTGGAGAGCAAAGCAGCTGTCCAGCTTCTATGTTCTCAACACACACAGCCTCAAATGGATAGAGAGCGAGGAGGTAGAGATCATGCGCATCAGGGAGCGGAAATGTTACCAGGTTTTAAAATGCGGGTTCATTCCCATGCTTTAGTGCTGTAGTGACTGGTGGTTTCACTTTGTGCACTAAACATTGGCTTTCTTAATTAGCCAATTCCTTTAACTTGTAGAGTGGAGGATTTTATGAAGCTGGATATTGTGGCTGTGTTGGTGAGGCAGTAATAATTTGGAGCCACAGTTATGAAGTGCTATTTAGTAATGGTGAGTTTATACTTTTGGTTATTGTGTACATTTATTTTCTTACAGTTTTGTAATTATTTGTATTGGTAACAGTAAATTTATGAACAGGACTTCATTGTTGTGTTCATATTAAAGAACAATATAGTTTGCAGAGCGATTATAGGAGATATTTTTCTCTGTAAGCTACCTTACCATTCAAACATAACTAGATTATCTTAAGGTCGTTTACATCCCTAATTATTCTATGATTCTATGTAGGCTGCTTGCAATAGGAAAACAGTGAAATACACTTACTAAGGTCAAGAGATTATATTTTAGGAAGGGGAAATAGAGACAGTGTGTTCCAGCTGTTCAGCCAGCCTTCCATACACTTTAACAGTACATCTACCAGGTAGCTTATAGTAGGGGAAAGATGAATTAGCACAGGACCCCAAAGGAACAATTTATGTTGGACAAGTGGTGACAGAGCTCCTGGAACCTCTCCTTTTTGCTTTATTTCAATTCAGTTCTCTTGTTGCTTATCACTCTGGTGCCCGAGTACCTCGTCTATAGTCACTACTTGACTGTACAGAAACTTGATTTTTAGATCTGGAACTTACCAGTGGCACATCCTTTTTAAATAAATAGTCAAACTCCAGTATTTCTCACAGATTCACAGAAAGGATGAGGCTGGATGGGACCTCTGGAGGTCATTTTGTCCAACCTCCCTGATCAGGCAGGGGCATATACAGCAGGTTACCCAGGATATGTCTAGGCAGCTCATATCTCCAAGCATGGAGAATCCACAGTCTCTCTGGGCAACCTTTGTCAGTGCTCAGTCATCCCCACTTCTCAAATAGAAACATATAATCCTAAATCCCTCTGCAGGTCCAGCAAAAATGTAATTTTTGCATTTTCAAATCTTTGCATCTTGTTAACTTCTCCCCATACCAGTTCCAAGTTGTTCCTGGTAGCTACTGGAATATTACAGACTCTACAGAGTTGTTCGATATGCAACTACAGGCAAGAGTTTAAAATCACCTAAAAGGAGTAGAAGCACAAGTCCTGGTGAAATTTACTGTGATTTAAAACAGCATTCATTAATTGCCATGAAGCGATCCCACTGGATCCCGAAAGCAGAACATCTTTACCCAGGCAGCACACTGCTGGACCTCAACAGTCTTGGCTCTGTGGTTCCACTGCTTCAGTAAGAGTGAACTCACTTCCAGATAGCTCAGGTTTCCCTGTGCCATGTCCTGGTTCAGACATTCTCTTTGGTGTCCTTAAAAACATTTTCCTTTAGTCACTAATAATGAGTCTTTGAAATGCTAAGGAATTGCAGTAACACATGAGCATCAAACTTCAATGTTTTTCCTCCCTTGCTTACCACACTGTATTGTAAAAAGCTAGAAATAGGGTTCTCTCAGTAACTTCATGGTGAGAAGAAATAAATGAAAGAGGAACTGTGTGTGATCACCTGGCTAACAAAATAATTACTCTCTGAGCAAACCTTGAAAGTTTTCTCCTTGGGTGCACTAAACATTGATGAGGATCCCAGCAGTGGAAAAAAGGTATTTTTGAAAGAGTGGAGGGAAGTTTACACAGATGATATGAGAGAACTGTATTGTGCTTGAAGATGTGGTGGGGCAGAGGAAAAGCTGCTCTAAATAGAATGAACAAGATGCTGGGTTTAATTTAGGTGTGCTATTGGCATATTTTGTTACTGGAATGAAGGGAGCCACAAATCTGCAAATGAAGCAACCCAAACCCTTCACCACAATCATGGAGTGTAGCAAAAGTGCAGTGGCTTGGCATTTCCAGGCTTTGATTTCTTTTTACTCTGTCTTGCCAGACTGGAGTACTTTGTCACCTATTTAGTTGCTTAAAGATAGCTTTTAAAGTACAAAACGTCAGCCTGAGGCTAGTATTGAAGCTGTAAAGATTAAAAAAAATTCCAGCCATTCCTTTGTTTTAGCAACCATAAAGTTGTTGCAAGTGTTATAATCTGTAGTGGTCACAATCCAAGTGGTTCAATCAAAAAACCCACCACAAGTCATGCCACTTAGCAAAGACATACTTTAGAGGATGGCTTGACATCTTTTTTCCTACTTTGCATGAGCTGACCAAGTTCAGTTGGTTTTTAGAAGCATTTGGAGGTATTTGGGGATTTTTACAGTACAAGAGAAAGTGGTGACTAATATACCATCCTTCTCCTTGCTTCTGAAAATGTGCTTTCTCATAAAACTACTGGAAGAACAGTGAACTATGGTTAGTAACCTCTTGATAAAGCCGGATTAAGATTTTGCTTTATATATGTTAGCAATTATCATTGTGGTTTAATGGCATTTGAAACAGCTGGAACCTTCTGTTTCAGCTGATGTTTTGATATGTAATTTTTTTCTTGGACTTTGGTCCTGATTTCCTAGTCAGTGTGAAACAGGCAAACCATTTATGCATCTCAGAGGAGTGCTTTTAATTTAGGAATTTAGAGAATTATCAAAGGTGGTTGTTTTATGTCTCTGCCACTCATTCAGATGCCTTAGCCACTAAGGGCTAGGTTAGAAAACAGATTTAGGAACAGAAGTTGGTACAGAAGTCAAATTCAAGTACTGTTTCTTTAAACTAAAACTAAACCCTGAAAACCTTCACTCAGCTAATGCCTAGCTCGAAAAGTACTTAAATACAGTAAATACAACCTTTTTCCCCAGCTTTAAAATATCCCAGCTTTGAAGGCACATGCTGAAAGGCATCTGAGGCTTGATAAAGCTCAGTAGTGAGATACCACATGTATGACCAAATTCCTGCGAGAGCTCTACACCAGAAGTTCCCTTGCTGGTGGAATCCAGCTGGGAAATGCTACTGTCATCTGAGGTTATTGTCCAGGGCTGAGTGAATGTCTGCATCCACAAAATTGAAAAACAGATGGAGCATCTTTAGTTACAGCAAATTGGAGCTGTCTGTAACACCATTGGAAAGTGTTGCAAGGGATGCATGGACTGCAGCGGCTGATTAATGTAACTGCTGGGTGTGTTACAAACATAAGCAGTAGATTCGATGCCAGGTTTGTTGTACAATGGCATAAGTGTCTAAAATTTTCATGCTGCTGCTTATCTCCTGAGAGCATTTGCCCCACTGGGCAGGGCTTCCAGGGTAATTGGAGTCTGAAAGGAAAACAGCGTAAGCTGTAGCATTGCAGGAACTGGCAACAGTTCCTAAGCCAGCCACAGTACTTAACTAATCCTCAGCTTTTGCTTCCAGGTTGCAGAGCATGAAAAGCTGCAGATTTTATAACTGAGGGTCTAACTGTTGAGGATAAAATCTCTGGAGGTTGCAGAGCAAAATGATTATTTTATCAGAGCAATCTGAATATCCAGAGGACCTGAGGAACTCTGAAAGGGGAAGTAAAAGAAAAACATTTATGTCTTATCTTTTGCTGTGTAACAAAACACTGGCCATAGTCTGTGAATGGGCTTGAGACATGCAGATACTAATAGGAATGCTATGCATGTTGAATCCTTGAGATCTTAGAAACGTGGCTTTTCTATGCCATATCAGAGCACAGGATTAGTTTCACCAGCTGGAGCAAGTTGTAATTGTGATATCAAACTGATTTTCCTTTAATCTATCATATTTTTGCTTTCATTTTTTTTCCACTTCTCCAATATACTCTTCCCCAGGCTTTTGTGTATAAGGTCAGACTTAGCTGTACCATCAGGAAAATGAAAGACTGAAATCTCTCTGCTGTATGTGAAGGATGTGTAGATCTTGAGTAGGACTAGCTGGAGATGCTCAGGCCTGATCAGGCAGAGGTAATGTTGACATGAAAGGGAAGCAATCAAAAGGAAGTACTGATAATATCTATCACCATGATGTCTGTGTAAATAGTTAATAGATAAGGTTTCAGGAGATAAGTTCTCTAAGGCAAATAAAATTCCTTCTTTTTGTTCACTGTAAATGATTTCCTTTGTAAAGTTCTTTGTATCAGCTCTTGACAGCATCAATCCTCTACAGGGTGTGTGCATTGGCTCCTTCTTATGCAGGTTTGCATGTCAGGGTTGCCAGAAGGCTCAGCTCTTGCCTCTTAACCCATAGCTCACAATCTGCAGCATCTGAGTTTAGTACTTAGGGGCATCACTTTTTTTTCAGGTGCAAAGTTAGTAACTATTACCCATGATTTTGTCACTTTGAGATGTGGCTGCAGTGATGCACTCGAAGCCAGGGCAGAGCTGAACCTTCTGTAGAGTGCATTGGGCAATGCAGTTGGAATGATAGCTACCCAATGGCCTTCTAATTTTGGGAATCTTAGGTCCACTGGTAATTTATGTTGCTCCAGCCCCAAATGTAGATAATGACTATGTGTTATATTTGCTGTGTGAATGCAGAACTGCTACAGAACAGCAGGCTATAATAAAATCTGAGGAAATTTATATCCAGCTGTCATTTCATACTGTACATGAGGTTTGACCATACTGCAATGTGGGGTGTGTGGCAGCCTTTGTACAGGACTAGCTTGGAGGGCCTTTATGGATAAGACATTGGACACAGTCAGAAAGAGAAGCTAATGACAAAATGTCCTAACCAAAGCCCAGTGAGTTTCAGACTTCTCAATGAATGTCTTATGGTTTTTATTTCCACTCCCAATGAAAGCACTAAAATAATACAGAAAACTATTACAAAGCATGAACAACAAATAATTGTTGGCCAATCAACATTATTCATTTGAATAAAATAAAAAGTTTTAATCTAGATCTTAATTTGAAATGATATGGAAAATAGGGGGAAAAATTGCAATGCAAAATGGCATTCCAAAAATGTAGTAACATTTAATTTTCAGCGAGGTGATTCCTTGGCTTTTCTCTTCAAAAGGAACATGAGTCTAGATCATCACACTTATGCAGATGTTTTGTCTTCATGAATTGGCAGTTTTGGAGAGTCTGACTGTAAAATACCTAATGATATCTTAGCATGGTGATCTAATTCCAGTGAGTTTTAAGTGTTGCTAAGAACCCAGAATATCCAAAAATATTTGAAACGGTCCTAAAGAGAAGGTTGTTGTGTTTTTTTCCCTTAGTCAGCCAGAGTATTTGCATGGACAAAATTATTATAAGGAAAAGAAACATTAAAGAGGTTGCACTGATTTTCCTCTTGGTCTAGAACTTGTCTTTATCAGAAGACATTTTTAAACTGAAGTGGACCAAGCACAATACTGTGTTACTTTGGACAGTCTGTGGTAGGTCACATTAATTTTCACAGACTAAGCTTAAGGAAATCTTTAGAAAATTTTCTGTCCAACTGAAATGGTATTCCAGAAGAGCACTTACTTGTGGATGAGGTAAAGACTGTTTTCTGGTCAGCGCCAGCTGCAGCTGATTGCATTTTTAGCATTGATTTGCATGGCAGATTGTGTAGCACTGCTCCCTACTGCTCGACAGGAGGAGAGAACTCAGGCCCCTTGGCTGCCCGCTGCGATTAGACCCCCAATGACACCTATGGTTTTACAGCAGCAATTAACCTCAACAGTAGCTTTTGGAATCAATGGAAATTAAATGCAGATAACAGGCATTAATTGAACAGTTATTGGAAATATTTTAAATTAGGTAGAGTTGTGACTTAGTTAATAGAAATTAATGACTACCATTTGGATTATAAGCACAACTGCTGGAATGTAACAGAAGTCAATACAAGCAGTTACAAATGGCTGAGATAAGGAAGTACGTATTGATATTAGTGATCTTCAATATATTCCATTGGAACTACAATCTAATACAGACCATACTGCTATGGACTTCATCTAGAGTACAGGGATAAGAAATCGTTACTCATGTTATAGATGTAAAGTGTCACTAATCTGGTAATTTGCTACACTGGGTATTGAAATAATTAATGCTGTAGATCATTCTTAATTATAGTCTTGTATTTAGAGACTAACTGGAACTGAGGCTGTTATTGATTAAAAGAGGTGCCATATTGCAGATTTTTCTAACTCTGTAACTATATTGTTCTTGAATTTCATGTAGCGTAGCTTACATTTTTACATCTGATTTGAATTACTCGAATGTCTTAAAATATCTGTGTTCCAATCAGATGCGAGAAATGGCTTTGATTTGGAAAGTTTCTAGGAAGGACCACCAAATAATGAGGTAAAAGGCAAACTCTCTATTAATTTTTCCCCCACACCTTCAATGGAAAATAGAAAAAAGACAAAAACAAAACAAAAGTATCCCAGATTATTAATATGATTTGGGATCCTGTCAGGAGAATGTTCTCTATCTGCTAAGTTTCTTTATCATTTTTCCAGCCCAAGGTTGTATGCTGGACTTGATAAACCTCTGAAATTGAAAGAATCAAACATTTCTGTACATGTATTACTATTTACTGTGCTTTATGCATGTTCTGTCACAAAGCCCATGCTTTAACTTTGCAGCATTTTTGCTAGTTAAGCACTGCAGGCTGTTAGTTGCCAGTAATTGCCTGTACTGCTACAATACATATATTCTAGTTAACCATGCTAAAACCACAACTTTTTTCTTGTCATTAAACTTCTGGATTTTTTATTTAACTTGGTTATTTATCAACATTCAATTAAATAGGAAGATGTTACTTCTTTAAGAGGAAGATTATGTGCTACTTTTGTACTGCAGTTTTGTTGTCTTTATGAAAATACTTTATCTCTCAAAATGAGTTTTGTGTTGCAAAGATATGTGAGAAAGATATGTTTCGAAATATTTTGTGACATGTAGAGAAAACCCTCTATTCCTGTGAAAGTTTCATCAGTGAACTGGGAATGACTGCTAGAAATTGACCATAGAAAGAGTATGAAAAAAGCAAAGTGAATTTATCTACAAAGGGCAAATAAAGGTTGGAAATTCCTTTTGGAAATAATTCTAAAGCTCCATTGAACATACCACTGGAAAAAAGCCCCAAAAGAATTAACTAGGTTGTTATGCCATATACAATGCTTAATAATGGTATGTATTTCAAGCTAGTGGTAAAAACAAAGGAACTGTAACAAAGAGGTCACTATCAGCTCACAAAGATACCATCTCACTTATCTGTGAGAAGTCCGTTGAGTACAAGACCACATTTCAAGTACTGAAATGACTGGAAAATACAACTGGCATTATTCCTTTTAATTATACCTGGTGATTTATTTCAGGATTTATAATTCTGACCTTGATAAGCTAAAATCAGAATTTAAAAGGAATTAAGTTTGGTTGTGTGTGACAACCCACCTTAACATAAACTCTGTCTGCAAAAAGTTGCCAAGTTACAGAATGCCTTCCACTCATGAACCTTCATTGCCAATGGCCACTATGCTGCTTCAGAGATCTCCTTTTGCCAAGTGACAGCTGATCATTCTATGGATGAGCCTCCTCAGGATGTAAAACTCTGTCTTACTAAGAACATCAACATTAGCACTATTTGGGACTGACAGATGTGACATGCACATGTTCAACAAGCAAGTGGCAAAGCACCAGTAGAGAGACCCCCCCACAGGTGACTCAACTATTCTGAACCCCATGGTCCCAGGAAGGCAGAGGCTTGCTAACACTGGCTGGCTTGTGAGCTTGGAAATGGGCAGACTCCTGAGGCTCTTCTGCACCCAGTGGAGGCTAGTTCCAGCCTGGAAGACCTGTTAAATGCCCAGACCTTACACACAGTATGCCCAGCCTGGCTCCCAAACTGGTGCTCATATGATGTCGGCTCACAATGAAAAAGCTGGGTCTGCCTCTACATCTGCCATGTACCCTGATGTCTGAAGTAGAAACCAGAAAGGTATGAGGATCTCTACTCCCAACAGAAACAAAAGGCTATGAATTACATATTTTTCCTACATGCAGCTCTCAGATGAACTGAACTGCCTAAGGCCTGGTCCTGATGGTGGTTCCTGTCCAGCTGGAAATTTGGGGAAAGATGGCCATTCTTCAAATTCCTTTCTGCATACCACACACACACATACACACACACACACACACACACACACACACACACAGAGAGAGAGACTTGTGAAGTGGTTACACCCTGACTGAGGGTTTTGTTACAGGTTGGGTTAGGCCTTATTGAAAATGGTAGGTGTAACCACCGCCCTTCTCTTCTGGGCTCCAGGAGACAGTTCAGCACACGTCTCTGCCCAAAACAAAGGCAAATGTAAGGTTGCTCAGGAATGTAAAAGATCTGGGTGGGGAGCCTGGTTGAGTTTGTTTTGGGCAGGGATGTGTGTGGAGAAGAGAGGGAGCAGATTGAGCAGCAGAGATGGAGGAACAGGAACAGACTGGGAGGAGAGGGAGGCAGTCTGCAGGCACCCTGGTGCACAGCTTTGGGAGGAGCTTGGGGAGAGGGCTTTCAGTCCCAGGTTTGCTGGAAAGACCTTGGAAACATAAACAAGGAATTCTCCCATTATGTGAGTCAGGATGCTTGACTTAGTAGTAGTTTAAAAGTGGACAGCACAATTGTAATTGTCATGAGCAATAAAAAATTATGAGTAAAGTCAGTCCCATGCACAATTGTAATTGTCATGAGCAATAAAAAATTGAGAGTAAAACACACAAGAGAGAAAAAAGAATCAACAAATTTGCTCACCTATATTCTTGAAATGATGTCTTGCCACTACCTTTAACCATTAGAGAGTTTTGAAAGACTGGTTATTCATTAGGCCAAACCAAAGCCAAGTTAAGGAAGTCCTTATGGGTCTGTTTTTATATGAAGTGAAAGTCACAGGCTAAAGATGTGATTTGAAAATTCTCAGATAATTTAGTCTTTCCTTGAAGATTACCAGTAGTGAATTTGTAAGTTCTGTTTATAGCCAAAACAAAGAGTCTGAGACTTTCTTTAGTCAATAAATGTTACGTGAAATATTTGACTGATCTGATAACAAACACTGAAGCAGGCCCTGGGCTGCTTATTTAAGCCACAGTTGTAACAAGAGCCTTGGAAGATTACCTGTGGTAGGACTGCAGATGTGGATACTCAGAGACGTTTTTAGGATTTTCAAACTTATATAAACTGCACTTTAGTTCTATATATTGCAACTGGGGCCAGAGTCCTTATTATTGCAAAAACAGGGATTTATAGCACTTTATTCCCTTTAGCATTCATGTAGAAGGCTATGGAGCCCTTGCTCCTAGACTTGCTGTTATAAAGATAATCATCTCTGCAGTGAACTTCCTAGGAACCACATCCTCCTCCAGCTGGAGGCAATGGAAATGCTATCACTGCCTGCAGAGGTAGTAAATTTTACTTCTAACACTTTTTATGACACTTCTTTCTGGAACAGATACATTTACTTGTACTAGCATTTGTTACTAACTGCCTGTATCTTTCGGGTAGGATTATTGTTAGATGAGACATGTAATGTATTTCTATGGTTTAACAAAAAAAATATTGTGGAAAGGAAGGACTGTATGTTGAGCAAATCTTTTAAATATTGAATTTGTTTGTCTCATTTTGTCTTCCTTTTTATTATCCATCCATTTAAAAACAAGGTGTTTATAATGTGAGATTTGGCAAATAGTTCATGAAATGCAAATTTTATTTTCTTTTTTGTGCTACAGAGAGAGGGGAGAGAGAAATCCCATCATTTCAGCATCTTTCACACTAAGTTACAGCTCAGCATGACTTGAAATGACAGCCAAAACACCAAGAATAAGGTCATGCAGTGGAAATGCCAATTGACCCCTCAGAGCAGCACTGTTAGCAGCACCACTCTTTACTCTTCTGAAATCAATTCCAAGGGGGTGGGGCTTAGCTCTCAAATCTTTCATTATATTATCACTTCTCCAGTCTCACATCATTTATTTACAAGCAATTTTTTTCCTTGATTCACAGGCATCCTCACATATGTGATACGAAACTTCTCTGCTGTATTTCCTGGGTATGACCCTACAATGTGTTGACGTTGATGTGAGATGCAGATGATCAAATGCGAGTAACAAATGGACACATCAAAGGTGGTGATTAAAGGCTGTTGTAAACACACTCTGAGGCTCCAATGTTGCAATCCTAGGCTGCTTCTGTGTCACTTTTGTGACTCTTTTCTTCACTGAGTACCTCTCATAGTCTTGTTTACTGTTAATGTTTCCATGCCATACCTTTACATACTACTTAATGATCAAGAAAGCAGAACAGGATAAAGCACTGACCTCTACAGCACTGCATCTTCATCCTGTCTCTCCTCCTGTTCCACCAAATTCTGCGCTGCAGGGGGTGCTGGCACCGGGAATGGAGCTCACCTCCCCTAACATGGAGGGAGACAGACATTTAGCTACACATCAGCTGATCACTTGCATTCCCCCTCATAGCTGATAGGAAGAACCAGACCCTGTAGGCTCTGATTCTTCATCTTACCTATCTATCTTAGACATTTAGAAGACCATGAATTGCAGGCCAGCTGTGCCTCCTGCCATGGTGACAAGCTCAGATACAGTTACTTCCATTGCGCGTGTCTACCTTTGCTCCCCATAATCTCATGCCCCTGGAGTCCAACACAACTCCACCTCAAGCCATTTTCAGGATTTATATAAACTTTTCAAGCCTTTTCCTCACTTGTCTTGAAGGCATTTTTGATAAATGGGCACATTACAGGATTTCAAACAATAACTGAAGTCACGTAATGACAAATCAACTTTTGCCATGCACTAAACCCCATCCCTCTGGCTTTCACTTGGTTTTGGTATCAGCAGGAAGCAGAATCTGGTGAGGTGTTTATAACGTGCATGGATTCATTCACAATAAAAAAGAAAAAGATTGTTTTGCAGATAAAAAGTTGACATACTACAAACTGAAACCCATGAGTTCTTTTCTTATGAGTTAAGATGTAAGGGTCATGTTTGGTACTTCTGCCTTAAATAGTCTGGGCTTCTTGTGAAAATTAGAATGTGTAATTAGCTTTTTTGAATACTAAGAAGCCACAGAGCCTTTTCTACTAAATCCTGTTTTCTAAGTCACTCTTTTTAAAAAACTTGATAATTTGGTCAGTATTTTTAGAACCAATTGTGACAGTTGTGAAAACTGACTGAGGAAGACGTCACTCAGTCAGGCTGGCATAACCTAGTCTCCATTTAGCAATATTCTACATAATTTTGCTAATGGGGCTGGCTGAAAGGATCCAAATCCAAACTCTACAAATTCAAACTTTTATCACCATCTAAATAAACCCCTCATTTTGATTACAGAAAATGGAGCTTTGAATCTGAATGTTGTAGTCTGGGTGCTCCTCTCTGCTTCCTGTCTGAGAGCATCATTACGGCAACTCCTGGCACAAGCGCTTGTCTAATTGAGATGCTAGTGGCATGCATATGTGTTAAATGAAAGAATGTAATGAAAACTTTATGAGTTAGTTACACTTTGAAGGAAGAAAGTGTTAAAGAGTTAAAAAGAACTCTTTTTCTTCCCCCCCGCCTGGTCCTTTAGGCCAGGAACTGTTTGCAGTGCATGTAGCAAATTTGCGATCTGACTGCTGTTATTACTCCATTTTGCAGTATACTATCCAATATTCCTTTTTGATTTCCATGGCTATGACAGAGATCTCTACAGTGAAGCCTGACACAGTGATCTGAAACTTTCCCAGCAATTTTTGAACTGCAACCCATAAATCATTCACCTTCACCTGCATACGAATTTGCATGAAGCTGGGGCCCATGGTCTCACAAAACAATTTACCAGGAGCCCAACCAACCCCAGCTGTGTGTGAAGCTGTCCTGGGTTCAGCAGTAGAAGCCATTTTTCTCCTTCTTAGTATCTGATGCAGTGCTGTGGTTTTGACTTTCAGCCTGGGAACAGTGCTGATAACACCGATGTTTTCAGTTACTGCTCAGTAATGTTTAGTCTGACCAAGGACTTTCTGAGTCTCACGTGCTGCCAGGGAGGAGGGGAAGCCAGAAGGAAACAGAGTCAGGACACCTGACCCAAACTGACCAAAGAGGTGTTTCATACCACAGCACGTCATGCCCAGTATATAAACGGGGAGCAGTTACCTGGAAGGGCTAGATCACTGCTTCCGTCGGGCTAGGTGTCAGTTGGCGGGTGGTGAGCAGTTGTATTTTCTTCCCTTGTTGTTTCCCTTATAATTATTATTGGTGATGGTAGCAGCAGTGGTTTGTGTTATACCTTAGTTACTGGACTGTTCTTATCTCAACCCATGGGAGTTACATTCTTTGAATTCTCCTCCCCATCCCTCTGGGAGCAAGGGGAGGGAGAATAAGGGGAGTGAGTGAGGGCTTTGCAGCTGATTTGCTGACTGGGTTTAAACGACAAAAGAAGCACATAACAGAATTATAAAGGTAGGTTTCAGATGGCTCCAGGGTTTGTAATGGATGCTTTGCGCAGCTGTAATGCTGAGTGGGTGAGGAGAGGGAAGAATGAATGAAGTGGAAGTGTGGGTGGTGGAAATATTCACTGGCCATGTCACGGCCGAGGGGAGGAAGCACAGGCGCCTCTCAGCTTTTGTGATAGGAAAGGCGTTGAGGCTTCCTGGACATGGGTCCTTGATATTTATTTATTTCAGCTCTGACACATTCCCATTAGGAAAGAAAAAAATGTGAAATTAGATACTGTGTCTGTTGAAAGCAGGGAGCTGGTGGTGGCAGAGCAACCGAGCTGTCTTATAATCTGCTTCCAAACGTGTGGGTGCCTCTTGGGTTTCCTCAGCTATTTTGATGGCCCATTTTCAAAGATTTCTGTAATATGGGGCCAACAATGTCTGCATCTCCTACCACATCAGTGAAAAGTTGGACCGTGTTTCAGAGTCATGTACATTCTTTCTATAAGAAACACTTATATTTTACAAAGTGTAAATTTAGCAGCTCATGGGGTGGGTGAATTTCTCCTTGGTTTGTCTCCCTGTTACATGGCAGTTACCACAAGGATGGGTTGGCTAAGAGTTTACCTTTAGAAAAAAAAGCATTGTGTGTAACCGAATTTGACAAAGGTTTCTTCCAAGATTGCCATGACATTTTCAGAGGGTTGATATTTCATTCTTGCTGTTACCCTGTTTTCAAGAGAACTTACGTGTAAGTGAACCAAACCCAAAGCCAAGTATATGCTTCTTTGCTGAATCATTACATGACAACAAAGCCATCTTCTAACTTCTCGACTTTTCGTATTCCTTGTTTCTAGACAGTTCTTTTGCACACATAAAATATATACAACAACTTTCATGTCTAAGGTCTTACTAGTTTAAACGCAGCCCATTCATTTGTTGGCAACATAGTTTTAGAGTTAGGACTTGATTGGGCTGAAAAAATATTACATGTGTGTTAAACAGGGGAAGTTTAGACTGGGTATAAAGAAGAAATTCTTTACTGTAAGGGTGGTGAGGCACTGGAATGGGTTGTCCGGGGAAGCTGTGAGTGCTCCATCCCTGGCAGTGTTCAAGGCCCGGTTGGACAGAGCCTTGGGTGACATGGTTTAGTGTGAGGTGTCCCTGCCCATGGCAGGGGGGTTGGAACTGGATGATCTTAAGGTCCTTTCCAACCCTAACTATTCTATGATTCTATGATTCTTAACAACTAAAAAAATTGGTGTTATCAGTATTGTTCTCAGGCTGAGAGTCAAAAACACAGCACTGCACCAGCTACTAAGGAGAAATGACTAAGACACTTAAAATTACAAGTTGTGTAATGTTTAAGTAATGATAGCTATTTGGGGTCCAGGTTGAATGGTTGGCCGTGGTTCACAGTGGCAACTGCAGCTGATAACAGTGGTTAAAATACGCTGTTCTCCGAAGCTATCAATTGTGCCTAACAACTGAGTTGCTCAAAATGCTGGGGTAAAATGATGACTTTACTGAAGTCTGTGGCAAACTCATTGATCTTCTAGGAGTGGAACATTTGTTTTTGTACAGAACAATGTATTCATTCAATCTCAAGCATAAGTAGGTTTTTCAAAGTAGTTGTTTTTAACCAAATAAAAGTATCTTAATGGACAAAAAATATGTCTTTAAACCAGGGCAAGAATTAGTGACATTGATAACTGTCATGTTTGAGGTTTTAAGGAAAGCAATAAAAATTTGGATCCTGCAGGTATTTCATTCTTTTATGCTAAAAGTCTCACGCAGCAAGAATCTGTAAGTCACACTCAACCAAAAAAGAGCTTTCTGAACAGCTGATATGAAACTTGAAAAGAGGCAAAGTAACAAATGTAATGCAGGGGGAAGCACTTTCATTCTGGCTCAGCAACATCTGGTTTATTGCAACAATAACTACTGTAATTATATAACTGCTGGAAAAGCTGCTCTAGGTTAGGTTAAGTTTGTGGTTTCTATAATAAACACTGTTTTGCAGGAGTGGGGGTTTCAGTACTTCAGCCATGTCAGATCATGCTGAACTGGGCTGTGATTTGAGGCAAAAATAACAAAATATGGAAAACATAAAGGCATTATTTCTAACCATATATTTCTTGAGATACACTCTTGGTTTATTCCTCATTATAGCAAGTGGAGGCTATGTTAAAGAAGCAAATTGTTGGATGACTGACCATATTTCACTGATAAAAACTAAAGAGTTAATTTTTTTGTCAGTTGGAAAAAGGCTTATTAATACTTACAGGAATACATATTACTGCAAAAAGTAAACAAACATCCTGCAAAGGACATTATTCTCAATTGCCAAGTATATTTCCTGAATATTTTACAGCGCAAGAAAGAATTGTCTTTTTTCTTGCCAACAGAGCACATTTACTGTAGCATCATTTGTATTCATAATGGCGTTGTGGTTGCACTTGGCTCTCCATGGGCTAGGAGTTGTGCATGAAACCCCTCTTATAAACTGCAAAACATGAATAAGCCCATTTGTATTCTACAGTTAGGGCATGCTGTGTCAAGATTCTCTAGTAAATATTCTCTAAGTACACAGTTTGAGTGTGTGAAAAAGGATGGATAAACATCTTGCCCATAAAGGGAAATGGGACTGTCATTCCACATACGTGAAATCCCATTAAAACACTTTGTTACTATAGAAAGGTGTGCAATAGATCCCAAGCTGCCTTAGACCTTGGAGAACTCAGGAATGATGGAGAGAGATTTTTTGATTGTAGTTTGCTTCCCTTCCTCCATCTCAGGATTTGAAGTCATTGCCACTACGTGTTCCAATTCCCATACTTGTACCCAACAGGTCAAGTAGAATTTGCAAGTTATGGTTATTGTCCTAGTTCAGATGCACCATTTTAACAACTGACCCAGTATTTCTGCATGCTGATGCTGGCAAAATAGTACCTGAGCAAGAATTAACTTATTTTACACATGCAAATGTGGATTTCTGTGTGCAGAAGACTTCTAGTTTATATTCTCAGTGTTCAACGTCCTTCAACTCCATGTGTCCTGGCAGCATGCACCCTGGGTATCTGGAATTACTGGAATATTTCACACTACAGAACACTTAGGAGCTCACCTAAGAGCCTGGCAGAAAGCTGCTTTTACAGGCAGACATTTAATAGAATCATAGAATCACAGAATCATAGAATCACAGGCTGATTTGGGTTGGAAAGGACATTAAGATCATTCAGTTCCAACCCCCTGCCACAGGCAGGGACACCTTTTACTGACCATGTCACCTAAGGCTCTGTCCGACCTGGAATATTTTCTGTTATAAATGAAGTTACCAGAAACCCAAATAATCACTTCACAACCCAATTTTCAGACCAGGCCAGACTTACCCAAAGCTAAGAAGGGAATCCATCTCTCATCCCCAAATAGAAATGAAGAATACTTTGCTGCAGCTCAGACCACTAGATGAGCCTTCCCAGGCCATGGTTATATGGATCCTTCATTCAAGCAGAAAACCCCAATGCTAACAAAATGCATAATCCTCTTACATCTCGCTGCCTCTCCATAAATTCCCTCCACAACTCTAGTCTCTCATGCTTGTGTTAACTACCATTTGGTAGACCAGTGCTCTCCCCAAAAGTGATATTGTCAGCAGAGTGATCCCTGTTCACCACTGGATCAGATTCCTCCAGGCTCCCCACAGCAGGAATCACAGAACCATTAGGGTTGGAAGGGACCTCTGGAGATCATCCAGTGCAACCCCCTGCCAAGGAAGGGCCACCAAGAGCAGGTTACACAGGAACACATCCAGACAGGTTTGGAATGAACTCGCTAGGACAGGATGCTAGGGCCGCTGCTGTCAGCAACAGCTCAGGCTGATAGACACATCAGTGGTTATTTAGCTGTGCCCTCATTCCTCAGGTGTTTGTCCCACTATGTTGGGCTGCATTTTGCTGTCTGAGATGATTTGAAATTGAAGTGCATTTTTCCTGGTGCCTCCCAGCATCCCCTGTTTCACAGCATAGCTGCCATGGCTGAATAATGTACTAAATTAAAGTTGCATCTTTCTAACTGGCTAGTTTTTAATGTTGGGGTTTATTTTTTTTCTTTTCTTCCTGTTCTTTTACTACACCAATTCAGAAACATCACTTTTAGAGCCTCCAAAGAAAAGCCCATAGGGGAGAACTCAGTTTCCCTTCATCAGGAAACTTCAGCATCCTCCCCATGCTCTCCCATGACACTTCAGCCTTTCCTCTCTGTCTGAGCTCTGGACACATTGCTGCTCACCCTGAAAGAGCTTTCCCACATGCTGTGTTGTCAGGGGACCGGCTGACCGTGATCAGTGGTTGCTGTGTGCGGACACAGAGGCGGAAAGAGCTGGAAAGGCCATGCCTGAGGAGAGCAGCACAACTGCAGGAGGAAGGCTGGGACCAGAATGGGGATCTGTGGATGAGGAGCTGCTGGCCTGCCAGGATATGGGGTCTGTGAGACTAGCATCAATAAAGGCATTAAAAAGACAGAAAGTAACAGCTTCTCAAATTGCAGGCCTTGGTTTGTCCCAGAGTGGTGCATGCTAAGTTTGTAGTCTGTCCACTTCTGCTGCATTTGCTTGGCAAGTACAAAGTGACAGGACACCTGATCTGGAAATAATTTGGGCAAAAACCTCAGGCTACTTCTCACCTGCCCAGTGTTAATAGCACTGCCCTTACAGATGAGCTGCTGGTGGGGTTTTGAGTCCTTCCTGCCTTTTTTCCCACCAATAAACCTGGGCTGCAGAAATGTTACCGGAAATAACAAGCAATCCCACACCTGAAATTCAGATACTGCCATTCCCAGAGGTGAGGTGAAGTTGGGTCTGTGCTTTGGATCCAGGTTTCACAGGAAGCTGTGAATTTCTGTGTTCCTGCTGCTGACAGTCAGTGGCACACAGAGCTAAACCAAGTCTCACTGGAAGCACAGTGTCACCACAGACTGCACAACCCCTATCCTTAACTGATCACAAAATAAAGCAGGCTTGCAGCTTGGGGGGTTTTTGTTCTGTTCTCTCTGTGTGTCTGTGTGCTTGTGCCAGCTGTAGCCAAACGATGCTTGGCAATACTTCCTGATTTTGTAACTGAGCTGTATAAATACAGCAAGGCTGAGATAATATCTAATAATGTAATACTTTTCCATCCCTAGGCATTGACAGGAGTTGGTTCTTAACTACCCTACAAGTTCAGACCTGAACAAGAACCCCTGGAGTGCAGCCATACAGAACCTGCATCACTGAGGTCAACGGAGATGGGGAATATGAAGCATCATTTAGAAGCACACAGTGTCTCAGAAGATCCAATTCTCTGGTTGATCCAAGTTCAAATCAAAGCTATTGATATTTTCTTTAAGTCAATATCTCAGACCCTCGGTCACAAGAGCTTAGATAAGATTAAAGAACTAAGTTTTTTTAATCTATTGAATATTAAAAATGGCCACTTCTGGCTTTTCGTTTGTACCATCTGTTGCTAGCAGGTTGTATCAGCAGTTTCAGGACAGATTAATAATTGTTCCTGATTTTGGCACACCAAGGGGTTAAAAATAAATCTTTAGCCACACAGAAGAGTTCCCAGCCATTGATTTCTTAAAGATATTTTGACAACTTGAAAAGAAAATGCGTGGTATGAGCCTTCCTAAAATTATTTCTCCCAGCCACATGTGATATAAATAAAAATCCCCTCAAGAATCTGGCTTAGAATATGGAATAACATTATGCTACAGTAATTTCTGCTGTGTTTACCACAGCAAATGTTGAATTACAGGCATCACCATACATAATATTTAAATATTTCAATGATACCCAGAGCTCTCAACGCTCTTGTTTCTTTCCCATGTTCACGAGAATCTGCCAGCAATGTTTTAGAACAGACCAGTCATTTTATTGCAACTTCTTTGTATCAAGAAAGGGGCACACACCACAGAGCTGTACCTAAAATGTAGCATAACCCACTGCTAGAGCATCCTGAGCATGTTCTGGGATACCAAAGGATTAAGGCAGTCCCAGGATGTATGTCCAAAGGCTTCCCTAGCCAAGGGGACCTGTGGTTTACAGGCAAGTCCCACGAGGCTGAATCCCTGCCTCAATTCCCAGCTAAGGATAGGAGTGTTCCTCCCATCCTCCCAGGAGTGCAGCCCTTCCTGAGCTATGCAGGTTCTGAAAGCAGTAATTCAATGCCTGTTTGGCTAATAACACTCTGCTAAGTTTCTGATTTGAGAATAATCCATCTAACCAAAAGTCCAACATAAGAAGAGAAGGAAAACAGGGAGAATCAGGAAGGGAGCCTACAGAAACTTTCAGTTAGCTGAAACATAGAATCATAGAGTCATTTGGACTGGAAAAGACTTTTAAGATCATCAAATTCAGCCATTCCCAAGCACGGCCAAGGCCACCACTAAACCATGTCTCTAAGGGCCTCATCTACACAGTTTGTGAACACTTCCAGGGACGATGACTCCACCACTGCCCTGGACAGCCTGTTCCAATGCCTGAACACCCTCTCCGTGAAGAAACTGTTCCTAATATACAATCTAAACATTCCCTGGTGCAACTTGAGACCATTTCCTTTTGTCCTGTCCCTTGTTGCTTGGGAGCAGAGAGCAGCCACCTCCTGGCTCCATCCTCCTTTCAGGCAGTTGTAGAGAGCAATAAGGTCCCCCCTGAACCTTCTTTTCTCCAGACTAAACCCCCTGTTTCCTTCCCCATCACACTTGTGCTCCAGGCCCTTCACCAGCTCCATTGCCCTTCTCTGGTGAAGCTCCAGCACCTCAATGTCTCTCTTGTAGTGAAGAGCCCAGAACTGAACACAGGGTTTGAGTATAAAGACTGAAAAGAACCACAAAACCGTTAGATGTGAACAGTGTAAAGATCAAAGATGAGCTCTTCAAATGCAGGTACCATCTTGTAATGACCAAACAGCAAAAAAGGGACAGCTACAATGAAGAAAAATAGCTATGTAAAACTGATATGAATATTAAAAATAAAGTTTCATTAAGCATCAGTGACTTTTTCACAGGATGTTGCAGTACACATGGGAATTGGCCCTTTGGACAGGATGAACAAGTTATACAGTTATTTATTCCATTCATAACTTTTTGTCTTTCTGGCGACTGGAACCAAACTTTTCAAGAGAGTATCTGGCAAATACATGTAAAATGCTGAACCCATCTGAAAATCTGATCATTTTAAGTATATCCACTAGAAGCTGAATTCTTCTGAACAGATGGCTTCTTACCAAGTGTAATTCCCCATAGAGTACTGGGTTGTGAGCATCCATGGGAGGGTGCTATGGCAGGGAGGAGGGAAGGTATTTCATCACAGGACATTGAGACCAATTCAGAGGTGGGGGAAACTCTGACCTAGTCCACTCCTTCTAGCCCTTGCTTCCAGCCTTCTCCTGAGCTCTGGGTATAGCTGATGTGAATGGAGCATACCATCATTTCCAGCCTTCTGCCAGTGTGGAAAAGAAACTGGGGAAGCTGGACCATAACAGCAGCTGAGGCCAGCAGAGTGCTGCTGGCAGTGCAGCTGGGAGTGTTACATTTCCAGTAGGTGTCAGCTGGAAATATGTTATATAGAGCTTAATAAAGAGTGAGGGAGGAACATGGGATGAGGGTGGGTGCTAGCAGGGATTAAGGAAAGATCTATTCTGATGGAAGGAGCGAGAAGGAATGGGAGGACAGAATATCTTCTGAGCAAAAAGTGGATTTTCATATAGATCTTTCTCAGTCCTTATTTATTGAGTAGTTTACAGGATGCTTCTGAACCTATGGGTTGGTGGGTGCCAGAGTCCTACAGAAAATCAGATGTATCAGCCCTGCCTCTACTTTGAGCTGTTATTTTTGATTTGTGGTCATCTGACAGTTTCATTTGAGGATCAAAGAGCCTCCTAAACACACAGAAATGACTTTCATAACATAGAGTCATAGAATGGTTAGGGGCAGAAGGGACCTTAAAGAGATATGGGTATTATCACCTTCATTTTAATTACTGACTACCTAAGTGGCCCAGAGATACAGCTTGGTCCACTATCAGGGAATCCCAGCTTGCCATCACATGCTCTGCTCACCAGCAAGACCCCCTCCTGCCACATGCTGCAGGGACAGAGTGTACCACGGTGGTTTTTCTCCCTGGAAGCCAATGTCCACTGACACTATGCCTAACCAGATCACTCTGTGGTCAAAATAGGAAATATTATTCATCCTTCTTTTGGGACTGCAGCAAATCTCTGCACGAAAAATGGTCAGCTAGAGAAGTATGCTTCGAATAAAGCTACATGATTTAATTAAACATTAGATTAACTCTCCCCAAAAGCACCAGCAAAAACCACCACAGGCATATATGCAAAAGATGGATGGTTGTGGATGGACCTACGCGACCTTTTTCACAACCTTTTATATAACATTAGTACAGGCTTAGACAAAAAGTAGTCTTATTCTTTCTGAGCCAGCATGAAGCGCAGCCAGGAAGTGTTAGTCATCAGAGATTTTTGGTTGTTGTAGTTTGGAACCCTAACTGGGGTGTTTGCTTTGTATAGTGCTAATAAATTCTGAAACATCTAAATCAAGAGTTGGCCACTATCTCAGTCAAATCATGTTCCTTTTTAAAATAGTTTTTGACTAAACTATTGCTGTTAGAAGAAATTTTCCTCTTTTACACCCTCACACCATGAGGCAAATGCAAAAGAAACAACCCTCTTCCCTTCCCCAAGGAACTGAAACAACATATTTTCAGTAAGATCTTGCAGGACTTCGTATTAAAATATTCTGAATTGTGTTTTAATGGGGAAAAATAAGAAAAGGTAAATTATTGGGTTTGTAACCAAAATAGAACAGATGTAAAATTTTTCTCAGAAGGTTTTTATCCTCCAGAATGAAACTGAATATTTTTCATGGGTTAGTCTGAAAAACATATTTCCAAATCTTGTGAAACAATACATCTTTCTTTAGCTATGAGCAATTCACAAGGGTACATCCACCCTGTAGGCTCCTGCATTCTGACCACTTTGGAAATTGCCACTTTTGGCCAAATAAAAAGCATTTTTGCACAAAAAATGAGATTTGCTTCTACAATCAATATGATTTTCAGCAAAGCATTTAAGTAGTTAGTGCAACTGGTTATGTGCATTTTGAATTCCTGAAGTGGATCATGGAAACTCTACCATAATAATGTGCTGTTATTAAGTGCTATACAGCTACAGTTGCTATAAAAGAAAAGAAGAAATCTGGGGGTGTGAACTAAATCTTCAGCTGGTACAAGTCAGCATGGCCCTACGGAACTGATGAGAGCTCCACTGATTTAAACAAACAGAGGTTTTGATATGGCACATGTTTTATTCACTAAACTGAATGAACTGTGCTGAAATAATAGGATTTGCCCTGAAATCCACATTCCTAAGGCTCTCTTAAGAAGGCTTTCTCAAACATGAGGTACAGTGTGAAAAAGAGTGTAGAAGGTATGGGGGATAAATGGTGCCACAAAGGAGACAGATGGGAATCAGGATGACAAGCTGAAGCTACCATGTGCTGGAGCAGGTACTGAGGCTCAGAGGTGGGTGCTGTCTTGAGATGGAGCTGAAACACAAGTGACCCTGCTTTCTCCAAGCTGCTCACTGCCTCTTTCTTCTCTCTCATGAATATCACTGCTATTCAGCTAGATGATCCACTGCCCCCCCAATACAACACAGGTTTAAAATTAATTTGACAGAAGATTTGGTTGGTTTAACCTGGAAGTGGTCACAAACTGTGCAGATGAGGCCTTCAGTGACATGGTTTAGTGGTGGCCTTGGCAGTGGTGGGGAACAGTTGGACTTGATGGTCTTAAAGGTCTTTTCCAACCCTGTTGATTCTATGCTTCTATGATCCCACTGAAGCAGATCCCTTATGACTGCTCCACAGCACATGGTTTAGGCTAAATGAAATACTGGCTCAACCCCTCTCAGCAGGGTGGTCTTCTCAGTATGTGATCTCCTCCCATTCCTGGGAAGCAAACCAGGGATGTGTTACCTCTGTAACGGATCTGCCTTGAGCATCACAAAGTAACACTGAGCTGTGAGAAGCGAGACTTCAGAGGAGGTCAATTGAATTCAGGTCCTAACAGGTATGTTACTCTCAGCCCTGCAAGCTTCTGTTTGGAGCATTAATTTGCTTAAAGAGTAAGATTATTTTAGTCATTAATGCACCCTTTTCAGGCATGTTGCCTCTATTTTGTGCAGGGTTTTGAGGAATTTCATAACACCGTTCTTACACCATTGCACCCTGACACAATGTTAACCATTGTGAGATAAAGCATGTTTTTTACATTTGCATTAGTGTGGAGCTTTCTATTAGCCAATATTTTCCTTTTTCAATTATGAATATTTCAAACCATGTACGTTCTTATGGGGAATGATAAAGACATCTGGTTTTTAGGAAAAACAATGCTGCTTCTAAATGGCAGCTGAGCAGGGTGGTTGTATGTTACCTACTCATAAATTATAATCAAGACTATGTCAGAAAGTGGTACAAAGCAGAAGGCATAGAGGTATGATGCACTGTTCCCCACTTCATGGTAGGTCAGCACCCCTGCATGCACTATTTGGACAGCTTCCATTTGACATCAGTTGACAGAAGGGAGACTTAGGCCGAAGTTCTTCCCCATGAGGGTGCTGAGGCACTGGCACAGGTTGCCCAGAGAAGCTGTGGCTGCCCCATCCCTGTCAGTGTTGAAGGCCAGGTTGGATGGGGCTTGGAGCAACCTAGTCTGGTGGAACGTGTCCCTGCCCATGGCAGGGGGTTGGGACTGGATGAGCTTTGAGGTCCCTTCCAACCCAAACCACTCTAGGATTTGATGTTCCAGCAAAAAGATAACTAAGGGTCCTTATGGACTGCAGTTGAAGGAGTGTGATAGCAATGATCAAGATAAAAAAATGAGATAAGAGTTATTTATATGATTGACATTCTGCCTCAGTGTCTCTGCACAAAGCACTCTCTTTGTCTGCCATGCAGGCACTGCATTCCCAAGGCATTCTTGCAGCCTGCACCACATCAACAAACAATAGGGAGCCTTCTTTCATTTGCCTGCCCTGTTTCTGTGAACAGCACTCTGTTGACAACTGACTCTGCGCTCACTCCTGAAGAATTCCAAAAATTGAAGGATATAAGGACAGCCTGTGACTTTCAGGAGGCATCTTAGAGCATCCTATTTTTAAAACTGTGGTTTGCTGCTGCTTTTTCCATTTTGTTTCTGTTTCAAAGGAAACCTACAAAAATGCAGTTACCCTGCAAATCCCTCCTCAGACCAGAGAGCTGCTCTGAATGCGGCACCACTAATAGCAAAAAAAAATGCAAATACATGGATTACTTTCTCTGTTTGACCATTACAGGGCAGCTTTTCCTCTCTAAACTATGATGCTAATGCTGAGTGTCAAACTGTGCAATTGAAATCTTTAGCACAAGAAAAATAGATGGGTGGATATAGGTTTGCTTTCCTTGACAACCAGTCACAAACTTAAAATGGACAGGACACATGTAAGACTGAGAAAGTCCAGCCTTCTTACACTCATCCCAACTCCCAGTTTTGTTCCCAAAGAATAAGGAGTTTTGGTCAGATGACAAGGGGAGGAGAGGAGAGGAGAGGGGAGGTGAGGGGAATGGAAGGAAAAGGAGAGAATAGGAGAGGAAAGGGAGCTGAACTTGCTATGCTGCTACACCATGCCACCTTTTTTGTGGTACTATGCTTCCTTTGCACTACTGGACTAATATCAGAGACAGAAAATGAGCAAAATCTCTCCCTGTGTAGTCAGCTGTGATAGTTTTCTAGTTTGGAAATAAAGAAAAAATGCAGACGCCTTTTAGTGCATTTTCACAGTAATATATCTGTTGTTGGTATCCTTGGTTTAGGGTGTGTGTGCATATACACTTATACTATGACTACCTGCTCAAGAAGCCTGATGAACTTGAAGCACCCTTCAAGAAGCCTGATGAACTTGAGGTTCTACAAAACCTCAGCACTGTCTGCATCTTACTACAGGACCTTATATATAAGAATGCCTCAAGGATAGCCCATTCATAACTTAGGCCAAATTTGTTCTTGGCTTCTGACTTCTCTGGGTGGATCTGGCATAGTCAAGGCCAAAACAGAACATCAATGAACATGTGATGGTATCACTGAAAAATTGAAACAACTGGAAAACAACAGTCAAAGGAACGTGAAAGATCTAGTCCCAAGGCTTCCTGTTTCAGCTGAGATTTTATTCAGATGGCCTCTAGATAATCTAAGCCAGATACGGGGCACACAGACGTATTATGATCTTTATTCTCTTGGCTTTGCTAGCTGTCAAATGCAAGAGCAGTCTATCCTGGATGTATTTATGCTGTACCATTTCCACACATCTTCAGATTTAGGCTTTGATTTATGATGCTACCATGGAAGCAGTGTGGGATTGAGAAAGGATCTAAGAAATATAAATGACTGAGAAAAAGCAATAAATGCCTGTCCTCTGTAGGCCATTATTTCTATAGCAATTAGATATAGTTAGTATAAATATTTCCCATAGAGTAGTGTAAAGGGACTACTAGTAAACAGAAAATCAATCCCAAATCATGCTAAGTATTGCCTGGAAGAGGTAGTTAGCTAGGTCAGGTTTAGATAATTCAACTGTCAAAACAATAAAAGGACAAGGACAAACTACTTTTATAAGAATTAGAAGTCAAAGTCAAGTCATTTAACCAAATTGAATACCTGGTTAGGTTATCTTTACTGCATGTGAGTTAACATCCTATAGTATCTTCACAGTGAGAGTCAAGTCTATTATCTCCACAGGAGCATGGAAGCTGCAGCACTGGAAGTTGAGGTGGTATCCAGAGGGCAGATACTATCCTAGGCAAAGGGAAAAAAAGGACAAAGCTTAGAGTGAAACCAGCATTGGTGAACAGTACATGCACACTGGAGAGCTAACTGAATGTTTTGCCTGGCTTATTCCGCTGTAAAGACTGTCATGGTCAGTTTTCCAGCAGAAACGATTTCTGCTTATCCCTGCTGTAGCCGCACTGAAAGCTGGGACTTATAGAAATATATAAATAGATAGAAATTCAGAATTTCTAACTCTAAGCCTAAATTTCTTAAGCAAAACAAAGGAAACATTCTAAGTGCAACATTCATGAAACTACTAAGGCAAACAGATCTCCTTCAAAGAAGTTCAGGAATTTGGTAAGTGCTACAGTTTGAACTAGACAGAACTACTGGTACATTCTGGAAGAGTGTTTCTGTCTTATCCACACACGTGTCCAGGATGATCATATGCTAATATGTAAGAGTATTTTCAGAATACAGTCATTATAATATTATATTGAAATGAATCTTTTTTGTTTATTGTTGTTACACTGACTTAGGTGTTTTATCTGTCCTAGGTTTTACATTTAGTGCTTCTAAAACTAGGATCTGTCTCAAGTATTATAGCAATCATATTAATTAAGTGCTACAGCCACTTCCCTTCTTTTATGATACAGCTTATATTCTGAAAGCTCTTAAGTCACAGAACCCTGGAATTCATTTTGCACAATACACATTCATTAAAGGTCACTAAAATAATTTCCTGAAGGCTGGTTATTAGTAGCAATTTTAATAAGGTTTGTTCATGTATTTAACTTCAAATGGATGCTTAAGATCAGAACCTGAACTATACATTTGGCTGAACTGAGAGCAAGAGTTATGAGTCCAGAGACTGAACAGCTCGAAAGTTGTTATAGATACCCAACCTCTGTCTAAAGCAATGGTATGTCACTACTCACGTTGTATGGCTGTACATGAAAAATGAAAACACAAGCACTAAGCTCTCCCGGTATTTTTTGCAACTGTTGGCTAACTTCAACTTCGAGTCATATATGATCTACTGTTTAATTACATGTAAAATAGACAAAGGAAGTGCTTAATGATCTGCAAGACACAAAATGTATCTACTATAAAATACTGATGAAAATTAGTCCTGTGTGAGTCTACATTTTGGGCACAAGTAGTTCCAAGTGTTCCAGTTGGGTGCTGAGCACTCCCAAAGCCAGCACAAAGGTACAGGGGTGACAGTGAAAAACTGGCACACAAAGGCAGCTTGCAAGTTCCCAGCAGAAGGCACAGCCAGGAGGGGCCTTATCCGGGCAATCCTTTCCTCAAGGAAGAATTCCCTTTCCTCTCATGCTGGGGCCAGAGACTGGTGTTCCCACGGGAAACACTCCTCCCTACCTGTTGGCAGAGCAGTAGTTTGTAGGCTGTGCTCTATGGCTGCCATTTGTGCTTAAACACATCGGCCAAAACTGAAGTAGACTTCTCTTATTTAGTGTAGGCAATCAGAAACCACAGTGAGTGAATGATGTTACATTAAAATGAGAAGACTACCACTTTCAGAACCAAAATGGTGAAAAGCAACTTGAGGTGTTGCGCCACATGGCTGCTGTCCTCCTGGATTGAAAGCCTGATGATGAACATGAAGGGGGGCTCTTGCCCATCAGGATGTTGGTACCACAACAGAGGTGTTTCTCCTTACTCTCAGCAAAATAGATGGCAAGTGAAAAGCATTTGAACAAGCTTAATCTGCAATAATTATATATTACAAATGTATTTATTCCATTTAGGGAAAAACTCCTGTAAGGCTCCAGATGAGACATTTCTCACATAGCTTTTCCTTAGGCTTTAATGAATTGCTTTAAATTACAGACTTAGATATTGATTAGCCTCATTCAGTTGAAATCTAGGCTTAGCAATCTATACTTGTCTATAGTTTATTTGTGATATTATTCCTAATAAAGAACTGCAATTAATCCACATCGAGAAAAATCAATTAATACAGATTTGTATCACAAAGAAATCCTCTTCATATCTGCCCACTAATCCTGAAGCTTAGGTCTTTCTTTGCTACCAAGGAGGGCAGATAACAAATATTGATTTCACCCTATTTTTACAACTTCTAGTGATAAAATAAGAGCTCATGGAACAGACGGGGCTTATCAATTAAAACTAGTTTTACATGTGATGAGACATGAGTACACACAAAGCCTTTGTTCTCTGCATTATTAGTAACTATTAATATTATGGACTAGTAGTTCTCTAGTAAGAATAATCACTTCATGCATAGCTCTGAAAGTGCCTGGCTTCACTTCTGGTAGGGTTGTGAATTTTGCACCCTATGAATTCCAATCCAATGATGGTTCTGGAAATGAAATTGCTGTTAGCTGCAGTTGCATGGGAAAGGAGGACTATTCTATATAATTTTACACTAATGATACAACATGAAGAAACATAAGAAGTTATCCAAGCTAGCATCTGTCTAATTTTATCCAGTTCTGTCATTTTAACCAAGCTAATATATGACCTAATTTATTAGAAAGAAAAAAAAAATCTTATCAGAGTCTTCTTGCAGGAAACATCACATAAACACCATGAATTAGATTTTGCAATTTTAAAAGCCAAACTTTATCCTTGCTACACAAAGAAGACAACAATGTGTCATTGTCCTTTCACAATTCCTACTGTAAACAGTTTATGTGATTTATTCTTTTTCATGCCAGATAATTACATATTTTATACCAGTGTATCATCAGTATGCTGTTATTCTGACTGCCCCATAATAGAAATTGTGTATTTTCCCACTGCAGTGAATGCTATTCTTAACATACATTGGCCTCAACCAGCTAAAAATACCACAGTTCTGTTGCCTGTGGGAAAGTTTCGCTGCAAGTTATTTCTATTAAAAGTTTAATATTGGTCTCTTCCATTTTTCATACTGTATGTGCCATTCACATTTAATGCTGACTTCTCTGATACACACTTACTTGCAAGTCCTCAAGTGTCACATATGAGGCAAATAATGCCCTAATTCACTCTAATGCGACCATTAAAATGAATGATTAGGAATGAGGTTAGTACTAAAGAATATAATTTTAAAATAAATTGTGATGACATATCAACAGCTCTATGAAGGATTAAAGAGTATGGATTATTGCAGGTTAGGGCTCAAGATATTGAATGGTATGGCCCTGTGCTTGTTCTTGCCAAGGACACTGAGCAATTAAAGGCTCA
This sequence comes from Psilopsiagon aymara, assembly GCA_024733675.1. Lineage (NCBI taxonomy): Eukaryota > Metazoa > Chordata > Aves > Psittaciformes > Psittacidae > Psilopsiagon > Psilopsiagon aymara. Next base: position 15,737 of record JANRGW010041507.1, on the reverse strand, counting down.
AGCAGCCAACTGTAATTCTTCCACTGAAAATCTGGGTTATTTGCAGGTTTTTTAACTCCTATGAATTTCTGACAGACAGTAGATTCTGAGAAAAATCAAGGACCGACATGCTGTGAGCTGTCTAAATCCACAGACAGCTCTTTAAAGAGTCATTGAATGTATCTGGCAATCTATAGCTAGTCTGGCAATGCAGATACAAAGGAAAGCTCTAATTTTCTAAACATTCTCTTTTCAACCCAAATTCACAGAATCAGTAAAGATGCCACTAAATTAATGCCAAGATTTATTTTCCCTGCTGTTGCACCTTTAAATTTATCTCCTTGTGATAATATATTTGCTTTTCTTTCTCTCTCCAGAGGAAAACAGCAGTCTATTTAGAAACCTGAATTCACGCAACTAAACCAGTAACAAGCATGTTTTACAGCTCTCTACCTACACAGTCTGATCTCCATTCTTCTGATCTCTCTATACAATACTTAAATATTTCAGCAGCTTATAAATCAATACTATTTCATTCAAGGAAGTGCGCAAGGAATTGAGAAACATCATCTATTCCTTGTTTAGATTATCAGATTTGGGAAGGACCAAAGAAGATACCATCGGCTTTTGGCTCAATCTCCCTTTTAACACAAAGGAGAAAAATATTTTAGCCCTTGAATGTCTGACGAAATGTAAATACCTTCAGATTCAATGAAGTTTGCAAATGAAGGAATATCAGTATATGACTGTTATACATATTATGTTTGTTACCATGAAAAAGTGATGGTGCAATTGAGAAAAACAACAAAAAAGCAATTAAATGATTTTCTTTTGGTAGCTGCCTCCACTGATACATAAAGGCCAGTCCACTATCAATCTCAGCTTTGACATTCCACATAAGCTCAAGCGTAGCATCCTCTCAGCACAACAGCCTTTTAATTATTCATTACAAGTGGTGATCTCTGGGGTTCAAGGAGGTTTTGCTACTTATCTCCAGTAAGAAACCTGCTATCAGGGCCTAAAAGTAACCAAACCTCCTCTGACTGTGCTGTTGCCAGAATGACAGTTACTTAAAAATTAGAAGTACTGGGGTAATTAAGTAATAAGGTGCATACATATAAAATAATACTATTTGCTAACCAGTTCTCCCTGAGCCATTAGCAGCAACTAGTTTTTGTGGTGCATCTATTTGTCAGAATATCTATTCTCTGCTTTCAAAATTTGCAGCAATACAGAACCTACATTAATTTTCCCAATGTTATTCTAGGGAAGTGCAGAAAGATCACACATTTTAAATCCCTATTTGACAGCTTATTTTTAATATAATCATAGATGGCATTTGCCACTTAGTGTTTGTGGAAGCTTATGCCTAGTTGATAACTATTGCACTACTACTCCAGAAAACCACTGAGCTCCTTTAGAATTCCCGGGTACAGATAAATGAATATTTTAAGCAAACAAACAAATAAAAAGGGGTGATGGTTTAAACTTAAACAGGGGAAGTTCAGGTTAGATCTTAAGAAGTCCTTCCCTGTGAGGGTGGTGAAGTGCTGGCACAGGTTGCCCAGAGAAGCTGTGACTGCCCCATCCTTGGCAGTGCTCAAGGCCACGTTGGATGGGGCTTGGATCAACCTTGTCTAGTGGAAGGTGTCCCAGCCCATGGCAGAGGGTTGGAGCTGGATGAGCTTTAAGGTCCTTTCCAACTGAAAACAGTCTGGGATTCTATAAAAGTTATACAGAATCTGAATATCTAAACTCTGATTTCAGTAGTTTGTGTTTAATAAGCTGCTGTTGGAACTTTATTAAATTAAGCTATTATTGGAAAGGAAAACATTTAATGATCCCTGTACTCATTACATAATATGAATTTTTTTCTGAAATAAAGCCAGTTCTGTCCCTGATGCCTGATTGTTCTACTATCAGTAGAAAATTGTTCTACTATCAGTGAAAAAGATTATTATTGTTCAGGTTTTCTGCTTAATATATTAAAAACTGAGCCTGTTCTCTAGTTTCCCTTATTCTTCTGCAATTTTAAGCTTCTTACTTGTACGTATTGCTACAAGCTTCCTCTTCTTCATCTACATAATTAAATATGTATAAATGCAATAGTTATTTTCCCCTCTCTACTAACGTAGAACTTGTTGAACTTTTTAACTACAGCAATGTCTTTATTAATTGCAGCTTTTCTGAATGTTCAGTAAACGAACTTCACTAGGGTTACTTATATGCTTAAAATTAAGCACATGTTTAAACATCAACTTGAGTTGAGGTGTATCTGGTTTCAATGAAAGAGCAAAAGAAGAAATAACAAAATTGGTTTCTCTTAATCTGGAAATGTGAATAACTAGTATGGCATATAGCCAAATTTTAGCATAACTTCCTCTCAGTTTGCTCCTATTTTCTCTTCTAGTCTGTTTCCCTTTGATCTTTGGATTTATTTTCACCTCTTACTCTGTTATTTTAAATACAACATGCATATATGTCCTTGTGACGGCCCTCTCTTAGATAATGGTATTTAATAAACGTGCACACGGACATAAACACATACACATATACACTTGTTTCTTCACTTGTATATAATGAACGCTTAAAATATTTTTCCAGCTGTTTCTCTGAGCTCAATGTACTTAAATGTAATGAATATCCTATTCATTAAACAACAATCATAACTGAACATGAGCACATTTAATACATGTGCATTAAAAAAATATTTTCCTTTAAAGGTGACCTGCAAAGGGAATTGAGGCAGGGAAATAAATCCTCTTCCCCCCCCCCCCCCCCCCTTTTTTTTTTATTTAGCACATGCAAGTATTGCCTGTAAAATTCCACTTTCTCCCCCTTCCCTCATCTCTATCTTCCTGACATTTTAAGAGCCTGCCTGCCAGCAAGAGCTTTGCCACTTTGAGTATTTTTTATGGACAGAAACTAGAGCTATTGAAAATGAGTGCATCAATTGAAGTGTGTACCCCAGATGCTGAGAAGGTTTTGGGTGTCTGTAGGAGAGGGATTATATATTAATATATCAAAATCACTCTAAAATAATTTAGATGTGTTGGCAATAATTTTGTGTACACAAAAATCTTGAGATACAGAACAATAACAAAAAATAAATTTAAAAAAATAAAGCTGTGAACTCTTTCAAGCTTCCATTGTGAATCATCCAGAAGCAATGAAAAGTATAAATGCAATAAAAATAATCATTTAAAGGTCACTTTAATGTTCCCATGCACTGTACCTCTTTTACACTTTTCCTTTTTCCTATTAACTTTTCCATCTTGTCTGCTTCTTTCATCTCTCAGCCTTCTGCAGGAGAATGCTGCTGTCTTTATAATCTCACCAGACCTCCTCAGGGAGTAAAAGAACAACATCTTGCCCTAATAAGATTCTGGCACTTCCTCTTGAAGCTTCTTCTGGAACCTGGATGGGAACAGGCATGTGAAAATGAGGAATAATGGGAATAAACTGCAACTCACATCTTGGAACTTCAGCGGGACCTTGGACTGAGGGCTGAGGGCAAGGCCTGGTCACAGACTGATCTAATCACAGCACAAGCAGAGTAAATTCAGTGTGAGGACTGTGAAATCCAGGAGAGCAGGAGTTTCTGAAGGCTGCCATCAAATGCTTGGAGCCCCACAGGGCTGAGCATCAGAGCAATCTGTGATAATGTTAATTCAGACAAATTCTGTTACTGATACATGATTCATCACACTGCAATACATGAAGCCAGGGAGAATCAGAAGGTATTAGTCAGGACATTAAAACTTATTTCTAGCTAAACCACTAGCCTGCTTTGTAGTTTGTACCTCTTTCTTACTCTTCACCTCTTCTCTAAAATATCTGCATCAAAGTAGGAACCATCTGGTCAACACAATTGGATACTAGCTTTAGTTAGGTTCTGTAGGCACTTCTGCAATACAAATAAATGACAATATCACTGGTGAACTCCAAAACAGCTCAGAGAACATTGCACAGCCATGCCATCATTTCATATGCATTCTAGGCAAACATACATGTGTATATATATGGAACACACACACCTATGTGTATATATATTCACACACACACATATATATAGAATCATCGTAGAATTCCAGACTGATTTGGATTGAAATGGACCTTAAAAGTCATACAGCTCCAGCCCCCTGCCACATGCAGGGACACCTTCCACTAGAACAGGTTACTTCAGGCACTGTCCAACATGGACCTGAACACTGCCAGGGATGGAGCAGCCACAGCTTCTCTGGGCAACCTGTGCCAGCACCTCAGCACCCTCACAGGGAAGAACTTCTTCCTCAAATCTCATCTCAGACTCTCCTCTGTCAGGTTAAAGCCATTCCCCCTTGTCCTGTCCCTACAAGCCCTTGTCCAAAGCCGCTCTCCAGCTTCCAGGTAGTGTCTTTAGGTGCTGGGAGCTGCTCTAAGGTCTCCCTGGCACCTTCTTTCCTCCAGGCTGAACAAGCCCAGCTCTCTTTGTCTGTCTTCATATAAATCTGTGCATGTGTGTGTGTGCACGTGTACATATCTGGCTCTACAGAGGAAGTAAACAAAAATTGGAGCAAATATTAATAAAGTTTGAATTCATGATGCTATTTGATAACTGGGTTATGATTATTCACTATTTTTAAAAATGCCTTTTGTTTCAAGAATTCCTGCAGTAGTTCAGACAGATGCTAATGGATGGAGCTGGACACCGCTCTTGTGAAAGATTTGAGTTCAAGGTGTTACAGACAGTTAACCTAAACCTAAAATGCTGCTGTTTAACTAAGTTCATACAAAAGGATACAAGCCCACGTACATGGTGAATGCAAGCCTGCATATCCTACCTGCTGCCAAAAGCTGGATGCTGTATCCATGAAAACTAACACAGAGAAACCCAAGTCCTTTGAAGGTCCCTTCCAGACCATTCTATGATTTTAAGGGGCTGATCTGTTTTTTGTTACATTAGTGATAATTTCACTTGGTGTGCTATGTGTGCAAGGAAGGGATGTCATTTTGTATGTACCAGAAGGGCTGAAAATAAGGTGGTATCATAGAGAAGAAAGTTTCTGTCCCAAACCTGGAAATCCTGCCAAACCAACACAGCAAGCCAGCTATGACAGAAGCTGTGCATCTGTGTTTCTGGTGGGGTCAGGGGGACACGAGCCATATGTTGGAGTGCATAAACTCATACTTCAGCAATGGAAATCACTTATTTCAGTGTGAGCAGGAATTTTCTCCTCTCATCGATGTAATTTGAATCAGTTCCTGAAAAAATCTGAACTTGGCTCTATAGCCTGGAAAAGGGTAATTTCTCAGATTCTGGTTTTGCTTATTTTCTAGTTGCTGATGTGCTTTGCTTCTATCACACATTTTCTACAGTGAGAATCAGTCATTCTGTCCTCACCCTGTCTTCACCACACAGCTTCAGGACATGCCTGCTGCTTCCCTTTCTTCTCACTTAGTCTTTACCCCTTTCACATCGCACTTCCCACAGCCCCAGCCAAAAATGAGGATTGCCTGATGCTGGGGAATACCACGTCCCCCTGTTTCCTGACTGCACATTTGCCCTATACAGTTAGATGTGAGATCCACGTTGCAGCACTTCTTTGCTTCCACCAGAAACATAGTCATTAATTATATTATCACATGCACTTCTGGAAAAATGATGGAAAATCATCATAGCAGCAGAAGAGGTTGACAGCACGACTGCTACTGGAGTAGGCACCTACAGTATCCTCTAAAACTGAGTTTAAGACAGATTCAGATGCAAGCATGGCACTTACTCACCCACAGTGCCCCCAACTCACACTATAAAGGCACTCCATGCAGCATTGAGTTTGCACATGACAGCTGATGAGCTCACAGCATGGGGCCCACTTGTCCAGAGGCATTGTTCAGCCTGGAGAAGAGAAGGTTCTGGGGAGACATCAGAGCAGCTTCCAGTTCCAAAAGTGGCTACAAGAACCCTGGAGAAGGGTTTTCGACAAGGATCTGTAGGGACAGAACAAGGAGGAATGGCTTTAACCTGCCAGAGGGGAGACTGAGATGAGATCTTAGGCAGAAGCTCTTCCCTATGAGGGTGGTGGGGCACTGGCACAGGTTGCCCAGAGAAGCTGTGGCTGCCCCTTCCCTGGCAGTGTTCAGGTCCATGTTGGACAGTGCCTGGAGCAACCTGGTCGAGTGAAAGGTGTCCCTGCCCATGGCAGGGGTTTGGAACTGGATAAATTTTAAGGTCCCTTCCAACCCAAGCCATTCTAGGATTCTATGATGAATTTACTGCATCACACCTTAATAACATCAGCTGATATCACACTGGTAACATGCATGCTAATGTATACTAATATTTGTAACTTCGCTGGTAGGGAGCTGTTGCTTAATTAATGGTGGATAATTTACTTACAAGAATTTATCTTCATTTGCTGCTCTCATACATTGCACACACCCTTTGACAACACACAATCATAGAATCATAGAATCACAGGCTGGTTTGGGTTGGAAGGGACCTTAAAGTTCATTCAGTTTCAACTGCCTGCTATGGGCAGAGGCACCTTCTACTAGACCAATCAAATGAGAGAGGAAGGCTTCACCACCAGAATATTCTGTTAAGCTGGTACAACAAACACAATGAACCTCTTTCCTTACTCCCTGTAACAGACACTCACTTTTTCATGTTTTGCTTCAGCTTCAACACTTATGAAATGTTACCTTATCAGCCAAGAAATAGGCTTAGTCCTGGTAACAGAAGAGGGAGGTTCTTGGCACAGATCAACAGCTACTTATACTTGCCACTGATTAGATGAATACCAGGAGCCCCTTCAGAGAGGGCAGAGGAATCTTTATGGCTACCAATTATGCTGAGGAAGTTCACTTCTTCCAGCTAACAGCAGCTGTGCTGGTGATTTCTTTTATACATGATGCTACACGTGTAAGGGAATAGACTAAATGGCCTCTTGCTTTTTCTTTAAGACATTTAGTCCCTACTAGCAATGGGTAATCTTTTCAAAAGAGCCTAAAGCCTCTTTTCCAGAATGACTTAGTCATGGGCTTCCACATAAGCTTATTCACCCTGCCCTTCGGGTTATGGTTACACACACATTTCTCCAGGTCAAGGATGCCCACCGTGCCTTGCCATAGCTTGCTCCCATGCTCCTGCCACCCCACCAAGCAAGACAAAGAGGGCACTGTAGGGGCTGCCTCAAACAGCCTGTGGCAGTGGCAGCATGACCTGCTGGAGCCAAAAATTGCCAGAGAGAAACATTTGTGGAACCACAGCCTCAAATGCTTCTCAGTTGAGTAGATTTATGTCCATGGTGCTCCATGTTACCACAGTTAGATTGCTACCAATACTCAAGCTGTAGATGTAACCCAGGTAGATTTCCACATCAGTCTGACAGGTGCTTCAGAGGCTTCTGATGCTTTTTATGATGTAGCTGCAGGTTTGGATTTGCACAGCGGTAGAAATAGTGCCTTTCACTCTTCAAGAAGCTAAGTCCCATCAATTATTGTGTTTCAACAAAGCAAGCAAGCATGAAAGTACCTGGAGATGGACAGCCTTGAGCTAACAAATCCTGATCCCTTGAGGCCGACTGCTTTGCCTACTGCAAACACACTATCTGATGACCATAAATCACAAACTCCTTATGTAATGGCCATGCCATTTCATAGACAAAGATGCATTTCACACAGAGTATGGTTTTAATAAACAGGCAGCCTTTCAGTGGCTAGACTGGAATAAGCCAGTGATCTCAGTCCAGTTCCTGTTGTAAAGGTAGTCACAGCACAAAAACCACCAGCACAAATAGGCAGATTGTTAGGGGGCTGCAACAAAAAAACAAATAGATTCCTTGCCCGGCCAGTTTAGGGCAAAAGTGCTCCTGCGTCCTGCAGTCTGGGATGAGCCAGGCATGATTAGGGACTGCTCCTGCCCCACAGCTGAACTAAGGACCTGGATACCAGGGGCTGCTTGCTGAAATTTTCACACTGACTATGCACACAATGAACTTCAGACCTCTAATTAATGCATCTAAATGTTACCATGCACTAAACAGGGGGGACACTACATAGGGCTGACAGAGTTATGACCCAAACTCACATGTGCAAGGCATGCACTTCTGCAGTGCAATGGGAAATACTCATTATTTTTGGACAGAGCTCCTTTTTAGTTCAGCAGCCGCAGCAGCTGTCGTCATTTACTGCATTAGAAAGCCCTATTTCTGTGAATTTGTATCAGTGTGTCCTGGAGTTCTTTGCCAGCAATATGCTTAACCCACTGCTGCAAAATAATCCCATCTATATTGGCCACATATTTGAGATATTATGGTTAGACTTTTTTAGAAGGTGTTAGGAGTTATTTTTATAAATGTAGTGTGTGTATGCACAAGGGCTTTTTACAATCAACCTTAAAAGGGAAAGAAGTATAGTTTCATTTTTTAACTTATATTTTGACATGGTTGTTCCTGCTTTCTGATAGGCATCAAGCTAAGAAAGTCACACTTGTCCTGTGAAATACTTCAGGGAATAACAGTATTTTTCTGAATTATGGCTTTTACATATTTTCCATAGACTATCAAATCTGTTATTATAATGGAATAGGTGTTGGTATCTAATAATATCTGATGATATCATTCAGAACACTGTGCCTTTAAGAAACAGCAACCTTACTACATTGTGCACTTCCAAATATGCAATAAACTTGTCTTTCCTTTATCATCACATCTCCAACACATATTTGAAAACACATTGGGAAATCCCAGATCAAAACATCTTCAAATTTTAATTGTCATAATGATACAAAAAGGTAAAAAGGCTGACTTTTTCTGTTTTTTATAACTTTCAGACCCCAAAGGCTTCATTCTGCAGAGAAAATGTTGTATATTCCAGCAGAAACACACCTGCAGGTTCATATACAGACAAATCTGTTCTGGAAAATTAATTCTAAAAATTGATTTAATGGAGGAGTATGAATCTTACAAATAATAATCACAAAGTAGTAGAATCTACTACAGTAAAATTAAATGGTATATGTGACTGCAGTACATTAGACCACCTCTCACCACAGAGGGTTTGAAAACTTCCATTTTCTCTATCACTGAAATCGAAAGGCCTCTCGAACAGGGAAACAACAGCTCCACACTCCAAAGTTTGAACCTGAAGGTGCAAGTAGGTGCTTTACCCAGTGAGCAGACTGCGCCTTTCTTCCACGTTTTTTAGTTTTCCTTTTATGGGACAATATTCTGGCTTGTTTCTTCCTGCTCTTTCCCTCCCTCATACCTTTTAGTGAGCTATATCTTTGCCAAATGAAAAGGAAGACTGCCTTGAGCTCAAAAGACAACTATATTTGCTCTGATTTCCTGTGTGCCAACAATGACTCAACACAAATACACTTTTCCAAAGGGCAGGAACAAAGTCTTATTCCAGCAAGAGAAATTCAGAAGCTGTAGGTATCACTATTTCTGATCAGCCTGACTTTCTTTTTTCCAGCTTTGCATAGCTGAACCTGTAAATGTTCTTCAGAAAGCCAGGACTCACTGTCTCAACTCAAATCAGCAATTCAGGACTGGTGTATTGTCTCAGCAGACTTGAGCAGACTTGGTCATTGGCACCATCGGTGATACTGAGACTTCTGACTACAATAACTAGTAGAACTTTTCCATAGGTTGGTATGCCAGTAAAACAGCGATACTCCTTGCAACAGTTGCTCCCTGAGGGTAGAGGAAATTAGAAGGAAACATGGAGTGAAGTACAACTACCTTGCACTACTGAATCGGCACATGGGCTGATATTATCACCTGGCAGAACTTTGCTGTAGGAAAATGCTACAGCCATGTCTCTTGCAGCTCAGTGGCAAAGCTATAATCATAGAATCATAGACTCATGGAATTCAATAATAATAATTCAATAGTTAGTAAAACTAACTGAAGGGCCTGACTCTACAAAAACATGGTGTACTTACACTGACTGCTCTACAGGACATTTAGCTCCCTTCCAGACTGAATCTGCCCTTCAGAGCAAGTCATTGTAATAAATTCTTGACACTGGTATGACAATCTGATCCTGTGGGATACTGAATTCCAGGAAAGTCGTGGGTGCTGTGATTTGACTTGTAGATAAAGAAATCGTAAGGGATGTTCCTGCCCAGCACTTAACATTTTCAGCAAGTAACAGCATTGACTCTTGTGGAAAGGGTCTTAATTCAATCTTATTTAGAATGGCAAGAGCTTCTGTCTACAAACTGCCTTGATATTTTTACATCATCTGCTATTAAAATCAAAGCTATCACACTTCTGTTCTACCTGCAAGGAAAAACCTGTCACTAATGCAGAAAGATAGCAATTACTAAATGAATGAATTTGGGCTAGTGATACCCTCCAGTCCTTTCCCTATGTAAGTAAAAAAAAGGTGGTTTGAAAAATAAAGCAGGGTTTCCTAAGAGTCTTGGCAATAACAGATGGTTTTCAGTGCAAACCATGTGATGAGCTTCAGCAGCAGCTCTCAAGCTGCTCCTGAATTGAATACTGCTTTTCTGCATATTCCCCTTCCTGGAGTCATTTCTGCTTAGTTAAAGGCATCCACTGTGCCTTTTACTTCCTATTACATGCATTTGCAAGCATGGGGGAGCACAATCTGTTTTCAGTCTGACCTCCAGATATTTTGTTTGCTTATGAAAAGCACCACTGAGTTGATGTAAAAGCCACACCTTCCACACTGTGAATCTCCGCACTATCCATGCATCCTGTCCCAAATCAAAGTTGCATGTTCTTGCTAGCCTAGTTTTATGTGTGTACATGCTTCTTTTTTTATAAACAATAGGCCTAAATCCATATTAATGATCCAAAAAGTGACTGGGCCTCAGCACCTTTTGTCCTCTATACATTAACTATCCAATAATCAACAGTAGCTGTCCTGTACTCTGGTGTCTTAAGCCTAATTCATAGGGACAGATATTTATCATCACCCTTGAATTGGGTGACCCATTCTGACAGGTCGACATCCTTATTTATGTAACAATGTCATAGACAGTAACTACTAATGAGTGGAGTGACACAGAGGTCTGTTAGATGGAAAGGCAGAGGAAAGCTGAAAAGGGCATGAGGGGTTAATGGGACTTTTCTGTTCCAGCCTCCTGGGATGTGTAATTATGTTCTAATCAGAAATGAATGTATTGATTAGATTAGTGTGCAATTGTGTTCATGTGCACACATATAGTGCTGCATGCATATAGGCAGTAATTGTGTGTACCTCCATTTTCTTCAGTATATGTTTTTAACGTAAAGCATCTTTGTGCTGTGGCCAAAACCAAACAGCACACTCCCACAGTCCTCTTCTTGTCCTGACCATGGCAAACTACTTGTGAACTCAAATGGAGGTTAGCTGAGTAAACACTGAATTTAACTTTTGCAAACACCAAATAAGACCTTCAGAATTAGGCCCTCACAAACAAATTATTTTGCATCTGCATTGTTTGGTAGAAACACCTACCATCACTTAACACAGCAGCGGGAGCAGCTGATACATTGTAAACAGTGTCATCTGCTCAGGAGACCTTCTGCCAGCTGGAGTAGGCCATGTTCATGCCTCATGTAAGTCCACTTCTAACAGCCTGCTTGCAGTAGAGAGGAATCTGGATAGCATTCTTTCTCATCAAGCAAAATATGTTCTCTGACAGGTCAAGGAAAACATCCTTCACACACTCACAAAGGACTGATTCTTCACTGCATCTCCCAAGTGTGTGTGATCTGAACTTGAGGGTGAATTCCCTTGACGGGAAAGACATAACAATAGAGAAAAGCAGGAGGAGAGGGGGGTAGGAGGAAAGCATGTTTGAAAATTATAGCTGCTCATGGCTCAGGAGATGACTGTACTCTGCCCAGAGCCTCTTACTGGTGCTAATACAGGAAGGCAGCAGAATTGCAGCTTTTTATGCCTTATACATATTCTCCAAATTCCAGCTATAAGCACAGCCACCTACCTCCTGTGGACTTGCATGTGATGTTGGAGTAAGGAAGGAACAAACAAGACTAGCCTGTTAGCAGGAATAGACTTTTTGGGTCCCTTGTTCCTGGGACAACAAAGGCCACAGCACCAGCGTGCACAAACCTTTGACAAATTAGTACCTCCAGTTGCACGCTGGAGAAATAAATTACTTTGTAGTGACTCCCTCTGGAAAGAAGCAGCACTATTAGGCTTTAATGGGATTTCCTTCTATCCCACTCTTGACTAGGACCTTTGTGAAGCAAAGGGGGATGGGAGGAGGAGGAAAACTGGAAGATTCTTAAGTCTGAGGAGGGCCCACTTTACCCAACCATAAATTCTGCAAATTGTGGCTAGAATTCCAGATGTGCTACTTAGAAAGATTATGTTGCACAGATATAATAAAGGACTTACAAGGCAAGATTTCCAAACATTTCAGAAATGTTTCAAATAGCTAATATAAGAACACACTGTAAGATCAGTGGCACAAAAGAAGAACCTCTTGAAAATGGATTCTCCTTGATCTATTTATTTCTTAAAGAATGAAAGATGGATGGTGTTAAAATACAGCATGTGTAACATGGAGACCAAGGGAGACCTCAAGTCTTACCACCATCAATGTTTAATGAATAAACACAGTTCCTTCCCATTGCCATTCTACTGCAGATTTTTCCATCTGAGGAGCACCAAGGAGGTATTTTTTAAAGTGTTTTGATGTGTAAAATATTTTAGGGAATATTTAGGGAGCATATCTCTAAAAGAAAATGTATTTATACTCCTTATAAGAGAACCTTAAGATCCAAGCGAGATGTAACTCTGAAGGTCCACCTTCTAAAAATTTGCCTCAAGGGTCAAAAGACAGAGTAAAAGCCTGGCCCTGGTGATGGCTGGCTTCAACAGGGCTGAGATTGCATCTGAAATCAAAGCACTGCAGAAGGAACAGTCAAACAAAATCATGGTATTTTCTTCTAAACAACATACGATGCTAAAGCAAGTTCAGCATCCAGACTGAATAACAGTAATGCGCTCTGAAGGAAGAGGTGTTCCTAGCATCACAACTCAAATCCAGGACTGAACAGTGGATGCAGGGGAGTTCATTTTTCAGCAGCTGCTGTCCCTTTCACTCCTGATAGCTGAGGCTGGGTTCACATTTGAACACTTCACAAAACTGATTTCTCCATTATATTGATGGGAACTTTGTAATGTAATGAATCATCTTCAGCTGGCTGATTTATTTCACAGGGCAACTTGAGGGAGCAGACTTGGAGCAAGGTAGCCCAAACTAGGCAGAAATATCTTTCCTGGTCCCATTTATTAGTGTCAGCATCAGCATAATCTTTTCTCCTTAATGGACCGATCTTTCATTCAGGCCATAGAGGATCCTGAGAAAGTTTTCCTTGTTTCTTAGCATTTTGCCAAACTTCTAAGTGAGATCCTAAAAACTTATTGAAAGAGCATTACTCAGTCTGACACATTCCATTTATTTCAATATGGTGACAAAGAGGGAAGATCTAGTTAAAAATATTGCAATAGCCTTATGGGATACTTATGGGGTTTTTAAATGTAATACATCACAATAGTATACTTTGTTTTTTGTAGAAGGGCATTCTGTATTCGCCAAAAAGCTGCTGACTTAATCATTAGTTATGATGAGAAGAGATTTAGTGCTCTCTTTCTTTACACTGTCACTGAGAACAATGTCTATGAAAAAGCCTATGCTTCCCATGATAAATCACTATAAGCTCCATGAAAATTTCTCCTCTACCCTGGGGTTTAAGTGAGCAGATATTCGGTGATGCAGCCTCCCAGTAGTAGCACTTTATGCCTAGTTCTGCAAGTTTATGGAATGTTACGGTTCACTCGAAGTCCAGACGCTACCATTGCATGCAGTTCCCATTGTTCAACAATTTATGAATGGCTAGTGTTTGATAGAAAATGAAATATCTACCAGTTTCTTCCTCTTTCTTTGCAGACTTGATATGTTCTTGAAATATTTTCATTTTTAGTATTAAGATGTATCACTGTTTATTGCTTGACTGCCTTTTAGAAAACACAGCCTACCCTCTACTCCTGCATCCTCTGATGTTCACGAGAAAGTATTTCAGATCTTATTTAGGGGAAATAAGAATCCAGAAATAGAGCCATTCAAAAAAGAAATGGTTTATAGGTGCTTCCCTTCACTGAATAAAGAACATTGGATCACATCATCTTAAGTAGACAATTCAACCTTAAATGATTTGGAGGGGGGAGGAGTTATGAGATGTAGAAGCATCTGTCAAAATAATTGCATAAGAAATACAGATTTAGAGACCTACAATTAAGTATCCAGGTTCAAAAGTCTTTAATCTTCTTCTGCACCTTCCCTCATTTGCTCCTCTCCTATATCATAGTCACATACACTGGCTGGATGTTTTATTGTATAACTTCATAAATAAAAATAAGAGAGTGAGCATTTCACACATCTGACAGCATTTATTGTTTGTTTGCTGGCCTACGATGACAGCCTTTTCCTTTGTGTTTCCTAGTTTATTGGAAGTCTATCAAAATGTTTTGAAGAAAACAAGCCAGGACATTTTTCCTAGTGTCCTCTAATATAGATATTCATTCTACTGAGTTAGTTTCTTATTTACTGCTTTTCCCATTTCTTGAGGATAATTCTCATTCCAAGATGCAGAGAAGCTGCTTGCTTAATCACAAAGTGTCTCAGTTTCCTCCTTTATGGGTTTAAGTCTGTGAGCCCTGCTCAAACTTCATATCACTGGATTCGGTTTTGAAAGGGCAGACTTTGATTCAAAGTTCTCAGCCACCCACACTAGACCTGCAGGGGCACTAGAAATAGCTCTTGTCTGCTTTTTTTTCTCAGGAACCAAAATAGTCTGCCCCCTAGTCTGCCCTGAGATATGGATTTGGCTTCATAACAAATGTCAGCTGCAGAAGCAGCTTGCATGGAAACTAAGAGCGTGTGTCCTCTGAAAAGATACAGTATTAGTTTCTTGATTTATCATAATAATTATTAATTTCTTCCTAATGAGCTTCGAGATGGCCAAGAATGATAGTCCAAAATAAAATTTTTACTGGTCTTTGATTTCAATTTGATTATTCACATTATGACTGTGAATAAAAGTAATTATATATCTGTAGTGAAACATTGTAAGTCTGCATCTGCAAGGCTTTCGTATTAAAAAGTAACAAGATCAAAGTATTATTATAGGTCCCTGATTATTATCAAAGCTCCCAAAGCCACATGCGAGCATGAGGGGTCCAATTTTCACATAAAAGTAAGACATACCTTAAGCCTCACAGGTAAATAATGCCTGAAAATGTTAGAATAATAGAATCATAGAATAGTTAGGGTTGGAAAGGACCTTGAGATCATCTAGTTTCAATCCCCTTGCATGGGCAGGGACACCTCACACTAAACCATGTCTCCCAAGGCTCTGTCCAACCTGGCCTTGAACACTGCCAGGGACGGAGCATTCACAACTTCCCTGGGAAACCCATTCCAGTGCCTCACCACCCTTACGGTAAAGAATTTATTCCTTATATCCAATCTAAACTTCCCCTATTGAAGTTTGAACCCGTTACCCCTTGTCCTCTCACTACAGTCCCTAATGAAGACTCCCTCCCCAACATCCCTATAGCCTCCCTTCAGGTGGTTGGTTCAACCACCCTTCAACTGGAAGGTTGTTATGTGGTCTCCACGCAGCCTTCTCTTCTCCAGGATGAACAGCACCAACTTTCTCATCCTATCTTCATACGGGAGGTGCTCCAGTCCCATGATCATCCTTGTGGCCCTCCTCTGGACTTGT
>JANRGW010041506.1:0-48924 GCA_024733675.1 Psilopsiagon aymara | reverse complement strand
CTGCCCATGGCAGGGGGGTTGGAACTGGATGATCTTAAGGTCCTTTCCAACCCTAACTATTCTGTGATTCTATGATTTGAAGAATACCAGAAGAAGTAAAAGTCTAGTAGTTAATGTAGCAATAAAAGAAAATCAAAAGTTATTTGTAAAATTTGTATCATCCTAATATTGCAGAAGGTAAGGCTCAGGAAAGGCTGTGTAAGAGAACATGTTTAAATGCATGTCATTTATGTTGTATCGAAAACAGTTTAGCCATGACATATTCTCTGCCCTCAGTGTGGGTTGACTGTGGCAGTTAAAATGCAAACACATCACAGAATGTGCCAGCTGCAAGATCAGAGGAGTGCTTGCCATTCTTTAACTTTTAGCCCTATAATCATTATGAAACATGTACTGATTTAGTGATCTACTTTTGACTTTATATAGGCTGTCGGTAACTCCACATGCTTGATAGTTTGGAAAGAAATCTTTGCCATTAATAATCCTACTGTCTGTTCACGATGTGCCTGTGGGAGGCTGATTCTCATTTGGATATGACGAATACTTTGGACAACAGGAATGCTTAAGAGAAAAGAAAAAGAGTCATGTAGATCTACATGGTCATGCTGTGGGGAAGATGTCTTTTGAATCTTAGGTTAGATAATTTGTCTTATTAGTTGCAAGCAGGTGATAAGACTCTTGATGTATTTTCATATTACTGTGGTATCATCAGTCCCATGCAAACCTATTAGTTAATATATATAATATATATAGTGTATATATATATACATAAATAAAATTATACATATTATATAATAGGAAAACTTGATCACTTAGGGTGTTTTTGCGTTCTTTGAGTGGTGAATCTTCTATTACCTATAGTAGAAATAGCAAGGTCAAAGATGAGAAATGATTCTGTATACAGATACACCAAAGGAATATGGGAAGGAGGGGAGTTGCAAAATACATACTTGTGCCCTGAAGATTTTAAAGTCTTCTTAGAAAAGCCTGCTGTTAGAATGTATCTATGTTACAGCCCATGTGGTTACACAGACCTAGCAGACTTCCTGTCTTTTACATATGCAGCATGCATTTCAGTTTTGTAGCTGTTCTCTGAAGTCACATGTGTTTAAGTACCTTACTCTCTGTCTAAAGTGGTGATATTAAAACACAAATATTATACCTACAAAAAATAATCTGTGTCATGTTTGGTTGGTCAGAAAGCATATAGTCAAAAGATTTTTCAAGTACAGGTTTCTACATTTATAAACAAATACACATTCATTTTAAAGCATACTTTGTTGAAATTTCAAGATGAGAAACTATTTTTTTAGCTATGGGAAAGCTTCATCATAAAGCTTGGTTTAAAGTAACAAAAACAGTCAGAAAATTGTATTTTTTAATAACTCTTACAGCTGAACCAGTCTTGAATCACTTACTACTATAAGACAAGTTCATTTCCAAACCTCAGAGGAATAACTAGGGTAGTAAATCAAATTATATACAGCTAGGTGAGAACAGTATTAAAGGAAGTTTTGGTGACAGTTTGTTCTTCTGAAATTCTCTATACTACATTTTAATATTTGTCCTTTACATTTAAACTCCCTTTCAAATATGAATATTTTTGCAAAAACTGACATTATGATGAATTTTTAGCTTTCTTATTTTAATGAGCTTTGATCACAATTATGCGGCAGCTGAAGCTGTAAATGCAGATGCAAACTGCTTTAAGTTTGATCTTCATTGTGAAATAACATTTAGTTAGAAATTGAACTAAATTTTCCATTTCCTTTAAGTCACAGAATGACTCCTGTGGTTTACTTCTGTGACTTCTCTTGCTGCAGGTACTACTATGTTGAGTGCACCAAGGAAGTATATATAGTCTTTCGTCATGCTTAATGCTATTTGTTTTTCTTCTACAGAGAGCAGGAGACACAATCAGCGGAGATACGGAAAGGTAATTACTTCTGTTACTCTATATTTAAATACCTACATAATGTATCTTTGAATTACATTTACTTGTTTACTCCCAGAAATTAAGTTGCAATCATTGAGAAATAAACTGTCAGGATTTAGCAATATTGGCATTAATATCATTTAGTAAATGTCCTCATTTTCATTTACTGACATTAACTATAAATATAGGTTCCAAAATTGAAAAATATTTTAGATGTCAGTTTATTAAAGATTAGGACATGGAAAAAATTATACTACAACAGTGGGTTTGTCTCACTTTCCTTTGCAGTTTATCTGATGAAGTATGTTTGTACCCTAGTTGTATGCAGTAAGTCCTATTAAAAGAACAAATTTAAAATTGCAAATACTTGGGTATCATAATATGTCATAATTAAGTTTAATTGGAGTCTGTTCATCTAGTTCGTACTTATTCTTTTTAACATTTTTTCATCCTCTATATGGCCTAAACCTATTAAAGAAGTTAAACTATGCACTGAATGTAAAATAAGTAATTAATTTAGAGTGCTTTTGCCAATCTAAAGGATTTACAATTCACAATGATATTCTTCAATGATATAAGTACCACTACATTACAGCTGGAAGTCTGAGGCACAATGATACTAGCTGCTGATCATAAACACAAGTCACCTCCTGCCAGATATTTCAGGAATGTCAGCATTTTTGCCTCTGTATATGTGTATTAAATATCATAGTTCATTTCGGAGACAGTTGTAATGGTAATTACAGTAATCAGTAAAAGAATTTACTGATGCTCCCCAGTTGGAGGGTAGTGTGAGCTTTTAAAAAGGTATTCAACTAAATCAAACAGCACTGTTATCACAGGTGAAAGTGAGGTAAATGTAGAGTTTGAAAGACTTTTTCTAGGTTAAAATTCTACTTCATCTTATACAAGACAGACTTGTCTCTCCATTGTTACCATTGTAGTAGTTCATTACCTTGTCATCCATCACCTCAGCTAAATGTAGATTTTTATTTTTACAATAAATGAATATAGTCCCACTTAGTTACAATTCAGAACCAAAGCAGCATCTATCTGTGTAAGGCAGGGGTTACGTGGGGAAAAAGCATGTCATTCTCAGTCTCTTTTTAAGTAACAGTTGGATTTCACCTTTTGTCTTTACTGCTCATGTTGGAGTTTTCAGAACTTGCTGTTTCCTGTGAATCTGCTGCATTTCCTATTTTCACTTAACCTCCCAACTCCTTCACGCCAGGTGCTCTTGTCCTGTTCTTCCCTCACGCTTGTTTCTCCCTACTTTTTGTCACTCCCTTTTCCTGCCCTTCTTCATTCCAGGACAGCTACTCCTTCCCTCGGGTCCTTCCTATCTGACTTTCTGCAATAGAAAGAAATCACATACCACTCCCAAAAAAGCCTCACCCCGTTTTTTGTCTTCCTTCTCTGCCACCCATAGTTTTCTGCAACCAGAATGAGCAAATGAATTTTGCTCTTCTTAGAGCAAAGCATGCCTAAGTATTCCAAGTGGATTGCACATGCTCAGTTTGGCAGGGACATTGCAAACCAGATGGAACATGCTTTGTGGACAGGACACAAGTCTCTGCTGGACATCTGCTGAGAGAGATTTTCCAGGGACATATGACTTGATGAAATTTTGGCAAACTTTCATAGCAAAGGGCTATTCTTTTATATGCTCCCGTTGAACAACTAGCCCTTCTCCTAATCCTTCTCCCAGTCATTCTAAAATTCAGGTCCACAATCTTTTCAACATGTTGAAAAATATTTTAAAAGAGGCAGAATTACAGCTTCTTCCTAATAACCTTCTTCCAAGTAGTTTAAACATCTTAAACCAAAATAAAACCCTTTCAGATATTTGTCACATACAATTAGGTTTTGAGGAGCAGGAGACAAACTATGTGGATTGAGTCACATTATTTGGATGAAATAGCATTATTTTAATTGACTGTGCAGTTGCCTACTGAGTTTCCATGATATGACTGCATCCTTTGTTTATGAAACAAAAAAAAGCCAAAAGCCAGAAGAAAGATGTTTCTTGCACATAGCAGTCTGTATCACAGGCTGCAGAAAATACACACCAAAACTACTGGCAGCTATGTGAGAGATACAAAACTAAGAATGTTACTATGATATCTCACTTTTTTAAATCATCGCATAAGTAGAACGTAAAGCAAGTCTAGGTTGTGCAGAACAAAAGCTGCATTAAAACTCTGGTTTCCTCCAGAGTATTTTGGCACATCTACATCACAGATTTGGCTCAGTACTATGTACAGAGCTGGACTTTCACCACCCGTACAGGACACCCACACCCCTCATTATAAGATACTATCCATTTACACATTAAACTCTGCACCTCGCTGTCAGATAATGGAGAAAAATCTGAGCTATGCTCTTGAGCAGTTCTGTGGCTAGGAAAGTAGGGCAGCCACAGGGAAGTTGTGACTTCATTTCAGAGCAGGTGCCATGAGTTAGGAAATTACACTCTGCAATTGTAGGAGGAATCCCTAATGTGTGGTTGTTCTGAGCTTTCAGGAAGGCAGGCTAAATTAAATGCTTCCTGAGGAAGCAGCCAATTTGTTTTCCTTTTACCGGAAGCAGTTTACCTTGTTTATAATTGTTTTACAGAGGAGAAAGGGGTAATGGGCATCTATCACATAGTCGCTGCTGCAGCTTTTTTGCAAACAGACGTCTGACTGTATGATTAGCATCGTTTGCTGTGTTCTTTGAACTTCATTTTACTTTAGGAGAATTTTCCTTCTAGTAATAGGAAACTGACATTTAGATTCTAGACATGCGTGTGTAATGTAACCATCGTTACCTTGGGTTCTAAGAGTTTACTCTGCTCAGCTAACCACGCAGGCCTGCAAGGGGAAGAGAAGGCAGAAAGGAATTGCATCATTCATGCATGGTACAACTGCTGGTTGAATGAACAGGTTTTATGAATATTTGCACTGAGTTTCTGTATGAAAATGCTGCTCAGGCTTTATTTTCATAACACATTTTGTCTTTGTAAGTATGAATGCTTAAAAATTGTTCTAGTCATGTCCACAGGGCTTTGGAAATTATTTCATTGTGGTTAGTGCTGGAGAGGTCAGCGGAGATAAATATTTTGAAAGTAACTTTCAGTCTTGACAGTTTTTTCAACTTTGCATGTGCAGATACCCCTGTAGTGCAGTGACTGCCTAACAGTACAGATGCATCTGAGCTAGCTGGCTGTTGCTTGAAGTATCAAGTCATAGCCGGTAGCATAGTTCTGAGCCAGTAGCTGAGCCAGCATGGAACTGGGAAGGGATTTCAAATCTCACTACAAAATACTCAATAATTAATTTGCGGTGAGAATTGACTTGTTGTGTCGGGGTAGGTTACATAAGCTGTGGAGGTTTTAATAACCTCAATATAAATCACGAATCCAGACAAGGTGATTAAAAAATGCAGTCCTATGACCAGGTAGGTAAATGGAAATTGCTGCATATGTGTTCTTGTGAACCAGGAAATTTCATATTGTGTCTACAATACCTTTTTTCACAAATGTGTTTCCTAATATGCTGAATTTAAGTTTTTTTTTTCTCAAGTTAATTGTGGTACCCCTGACCCTGAGCTGCAACCATATAGCACTTGAAGTAGTTCAGAATGTGAGACATGAAGACAGAAGGGAGTTTTGCATGCCCCTCTGACCTATAAATTTGCATCTCCCAAGTGTTTGCCACATAAAAAAAGCAGGATTATAGGTGCCGTTGTGTAATTGTTAATAGCTGCTGTGGAGCAGTATGGTTGTCCCTCAAGGCTCTCTGTGTTTTAAATCACTGTATGCTTGTAAGAAATGCAGGTAGCAGCCAGGATTAACAGTGTGCTTTCAAGCACAGGCATCACTGTTGTCCATAGTGTTTAACCAGCAGCCTTGAAATTATCTCTTGATCATCTGTGCTGTGTCCCTAAGCTCCTGCATTTATGTAACTGTATGAAACAGGAGCCATTCTACAGAGGACTAGCAAGAAAAGCTCTTGAAACAGTCTGTTTATGGGCTGTGCAGCAACTTGGACACTCACATAAGTCTCCAGTCAAAATGCTCAGAGTGTGTTACAGTATGACAGAATGTGAAATGCAGTACCAGTAATTTATACTCAGGTATATCTGTTCCAGGAGTAAATTCTGGCTAATAGTGTTTTCCTTTTACTTACTGGAAACTTTCCTGGATGAAAAAAACCCAAACCCCAACAAATAGGAATAGTCAAAAAATAAGTTTGGATTGCTTTGTTTGGTCAAATAAATGCAAATCAAAGAAATTATTGCTGTCTAAAATTATTTAATCAAAGGTAAATATATATTTGCAGTTTGTTATAACTAGAATAATTTTATATTACTTCTAGTTTATAATCCTATCCATTACTGCCAGAATATATTGATTGTAACTATTACAGATACCAAAGAGGAGGTAAAAGGTAAATAACACTCAAAGGAATTATTTTTGTTTCTAGACTGTGTTCATCCATTGGGATTTATTATCTGTATCCTGTCATCTGTGGAGAGGCCAAACCAATAGCAGTGTAATAAGATACATCAGTTTGTTCTGAGACAGTTATAACTTTCATTCAGTGATGGATTCAGTGACCCTAGAGGTAATAGAAAGAGAATTGGGAAGTTACAATTAAGAGCACTGCTATTGTGTAAGAGCCATTCTATTTAATTTTCTTTATGAGCATTGCTTATGTGATCAAGGGATGCTTAATTTGTACACAGCTGGTTGATATTCTATATATTTTACAAGCTATGACACTATCCCTTACTCGAGTTTATGGGACAATTAAAGATGTGTTATCTTTTTATGGCAGTACCTGAAAACACATTCTCAAAAGGAAAAGAGGAATGAGTGTCAATATGGAGGTGGTATTCAGTTGCACTTGCTTAGTGATGACTGGTTTTGTGGAGCAGTATCAAGTCACTTCTGTTCATTATAAAAAGAAGTTTTGTATGAACAGCAAGTGCAGGTTACTCAGCATTCTGGTGCTGCTCTTAAATAGATATAACTGCTCTGAAAGCAAATGTGCAGAAATATGTGCAACTGTGCTGTTAATTTCACATATTCAGTCTTTGGTAGGTGACAATTCCCACCATTCAGGAGAAATCTTTTACTGGGTATGTCTTTGCATTCTGATTCCTCCAGCTTTCATCAAACACATTAAACTGGTATATAGCACCTCTGCTATTCCCATATTTCTAGGTTTTTCCATTCTAGTTTGTTTCCTAGAGACTTATTATTACTTTTTTTCTAATCATGCAACACTGTTCCTCATTTGAAATCCTGATTACAAATCTTATCAGTACACTTGCACTTCATTTGCATGTGCTTTAAGATGGGAGTTGGAACTTACCACACCTACTCGAGTCCTTTACATTCTCAGTGTTTTGTTTCCACTTAGGTCAAAGTAATTCCTATCCTTCTTTAGCTCAGTCTTGTTAACCTTTCTACTTCTATGTTCAGAAGTGTCATTCTGCTTGAATACTGAGTCCATACTGAGACCAGATTTAGACTGTATTTAACCTTGATCTGTGTTTGCTTCTTAGTACCTGCATTTCTCTAATTCTTCTTCCCTTTTTATATTTAATTTCGTTTGCTTACAAACAGAATTTAAACAGAGTTCTGAAGATTGAATAAGAGGGGGCAACCTTTTTATCCATAGAAATTCCAGTATATGCCACACAGCTAGGCAGAGCATATCAACACTTACAATAAACATTGCTCAATTCCTTTACATTTCTGTCAAACAGTAATACCTCAGAAATCCATTTGAGGAAAATTGTATGACAGAATAAGTATTTTAAAATGAGCTTTATTACAAAATCAAATTCCTTTTAAAGTTACTTGCTTTGTATTTTCTCTTTTTATGTCCTACTCTGCATTGAATGTTACTGCAAACACCCTGAAATAATTGTTTGATTTGTTACTGTTTGGTTTGGGGTTTTTTTAATTGGTATAAGTTATTCATAAGTGATTGCTCCTCCTTTCCCTAGATTCTGCCGTGTGTTTCCAAACCAGTATTACACATGAGCAAGAAAACAAGGGCTTAGAGGTCATCAACTGTTTTAACTGATTTGAGATATATCAGTCCAGGCTATTATAAACATATAATGCATACACTACTGCGACCCTCTCCTGTTTCTTTTTGCTTTTACTTCTGTAACAACTCTTTTCCTAAAAAGAAAGGTGAAGAATAATTATGATACGGAGTATTTCAACTAGAATAGACAACATTCCAGGGTTGCCTTCTGTCTAAATTGATTTGGTCTGTCACTTTCACACAGATCGTTTACTTGCCTTCTTCTGTGACCTGTAGATCTGAATGTTTCAGGAATAATTAGACTTGGGGAAGAGTATCTGATACGCATAAAATCTTTTAAAAAAGGAAAAACAAACACGAAACCAAAAAAACCTCTTGCAGATTGTTGGAAACTATTCCCAAATAAGAAAAGTAAGCTCATGGTACATTAGAACATCCATTTCTGACCTTTCATAACAAGCCAGCTTTTGAAGAGCTTTCAAAAGTTCGATTGCAGACTGGTGCGATAACTTTACAACATTTTTGCTGGTGAAAGTCCGTGATTACTGTAAGGTGACACAACATTGTGTTTGCAAGGAAGGAAATAAAGCTTGACTAAGGACTTTTTAACCTAAAAACACAGATGTATTATTCATATTGTGTACTGGCTGAGAGAAAGAATGGGAGCATTGGAACTGACACTTTCCAGATGGGTCAAAGCCAGGATTAAAGAAACAGACCAAAAAGAAGGGGGGAAATGCCCAGCAGGTCTGAAGCACATTTATGGCACTCTCATGGGCAGACAGAAATGGAGCAGTAATGACAAAAACTGCCTTGCAGCAGTTTGGGTGTATGTCCATTCCTTTTCCAAATGTTGTAAGCTGAACTTTTCTGATTTTCAGTTGTTTCTTTCAATCCTTGTAATCTACAGACAGCTCAGAGCTTCTGAGTCTTGCCTATTAACTTTTATGGGTTTAATTTTAATGTTATGCATCCCATCTTTTCACTGCTGTTTGGAAATTTCCTTTGACTCAGGTCTGAGAGATGCTGTTAGCTGACAATGAAGCTGTGGTTTCTACTGATAAATTTGAATTCTCCTAACTATGGAAATCATCTAATGAGAAAATGCCCCTTCCTGTCTTGCTGACTGAAGACAGATAGTAGTATGACCAACAGAATTTGAGAATATGTTAAAAATGTCCACAATCCTTTTATCACTTTTTTAATGTCTCCATTTCTCCCTTCAAATCCTTTCCCATTCTAGCACTCCTTTTCTGTTTACATTGCATACACAAAACCAATCACATTTTTTAGGGTTTTCCCATTTTGCATTTGTCTTACTTCTGAAAACATGATATTTTTTCTAAACCATGAGTATTGTGTCTAAGATTTTCTGTGCTGGGTCAGACAAAGTTGACCCTGATTCAGTGTCCTGTTTCCATCAATGGCCAATACTGTTTGCAATTTTATAAGGAAAGCGTCTGGTGATGCTTTCCTGCTTTGTTTTCTAGCCTTTAAAGAACTCCAGGAGAAAGCTTGGATACTCCAGGGATAGATAGTATTTTTGCATTTTAAAGTCTATGTCATATTTCATATGTATGGCATCCTGTATGCATTGCTAAGGATACTCAAAAAGTAACTCAAAGGAAGACATGTACTACACAATTTGAGTTATCCTTGGTTTGAGTTTGTAATGACGTGGGGATGACATTTTGCAACTTCGCAAAATAAGGAACATTACGAGTCTTTCCTGAAGGTCAAAATTATCAGTTCAAATACAAATCCATAAGCTGTTCCATTTTCAAAATGCAAATTACTCTTAAAACAAAATTGCTAAATTATGCGTGTGTCTACCTTTTCCTGCTTAAAAATACTTTATCTTTACCATTTTAGACTGGGCACTAGGAATCCACTGTACCTGTGTTAAATGTTGTTGATGCTGCAAAAAATGCACAAAGAGTTACTCCTGCCACAAAGAATGATTAATGTATCCTAAAACTGTAGTCCTTAGGAGGGAGGAATTGCATTGGTTGCTTGGGAATCCTAGCTGATCAGGGCTGAGTATTTTTAGGCCAGTGGCTGAATCAGAACTAAATATTCTCAGATTATTTGTGTGTTCTTAAGACAGAATATGAAGAATGGCTTTGTGTTTATTAATAATATTAGCACTGTTCATTAAAAAGATTGGTTACATTTCCAAAGGCCTGCCTTTCAAAATGCTGTATTTTAGATAGTTTTAAAAGCAGAGTGTGTGTCTATGTGCGCTACTCATTCTGATTATTTTTCCCCTGTAGTTATTTGACGTCTTTCTTCTTTCCTGTTCTAGATATGCAAGTTCTGCCATTGACCATCAAGGAAGCACATCCATGAGGAAGGTAATGATTTTGAAATGCAATTTAAAAAAAAAAAAAAAAAAAAACTCAAAAAATTCAATTCATTGTCGTATTTTTAAAAAACACAGAAGATATCACAAACCTTGAATTTTGTCTGTATTATGAAACAGCTGAAAAGAAAAAGCTAGGTGTAATTTCCATACTCAGTGCAACCACAGCAGGTCAGCATGTATATATTTCTTCCTTCTGACTGAGCACTGTTTTCACTAAGCAGGTGCTGAAAAACTTTTCATAGTTGCCAGATGTCATTCTGCCTCCCAAATGTTCACAAAGTGAGGCTAAAGACCAGTGACAGTAGCAAGAGGTGTATGAATTTATCTTCTGTAGTTGAAAACCTGCACTCGTGCCCCTACCTGCCAATCCTTCCCTTGCCTGCTGCTGGAGAGCACAGACCTGCGGCTGTTCCCAGGGATCCTGGTACTGCAGATATCTCCTCCATGCTTTGTGTATATTGCTAGTGAATGCACTGATGGCTGTTTGGAACTTATTAATAGTTTTCCTTAAAAACTCCTAAGACTCAAAATGGGGGAGGTGCATGAAACCAGTCTTGCATTAATATAATAGGCTTGGTTCCCTTCATCCTGACAGGTAACTGAATCTCTAGTCTCCAGGGCATTTTTTAAACATAGCATAACTTTTCATTTGGTGATTCAGTGACAGCACTCCTCCTACTACACTGTGATTATGTTGAGGCCTCATTAATTTAGCTTCATGTAGCACAGATTCAGTTCTGTCTCTTTTTTTTCCCCATGGTGTGCTGCTTTCTGGGTTGCGGTGGGGGAGGTGTGCATTTTGTTTAACATTCTACTTTGTGTTGTGGTTTTGAGATGAGAACTTAGATGCTGATAACCATATCATGTTCTCACATCATCTGTCTCCCATAGCAACTCTGAGTCATTTTACAGTTGCAAGTTCTGTTTTCTTACAGTATTTACCATAAAGTTAATTATATAGTAATTCCTTTATCTCAAAATATGAAGCTTGAATTTTGTAAGTTAGCAGTGCTAAGTGAATACTGTTTTCCAGGGCATTGCATTGCCCAGGGAAGCTGTGAATGCTCCATCCGTGTTGGTGTTCAAGGTCAGGTTGGACAGAGCCTTGGGTGGCATGGTTTAGTGGGAGGTGTCCCTGGCCATGGTAGGGGGGTTGGAACTGGATGATCTTAAGGTCCTTTCCAACCTGAACTATTCTATGATTCACTTTGTCCAGTTTTCTTGCTGTGAATACGTTGTATATGTGCATAAACAAAACACAGTAAGACCAATTAAGTTACATTTTTAGAAGAGTGAATATTTGAAGGTCTCCTCAATTTGTTGTGTCTGTGTTTCATTATTTCGAAACTTCTATATGGAATGATGCACACCAGTTTCTGCTGGGGATCATGATGTGTGTATCCTCCAGCTGTTCCATTTTTCTTGAAGTTCTTTAACCACATATGGAAACTGTAATTTAATTACAGGGTTTTATTCCATCACCATATATTTTTAGCTTAAATTGTGAACAAATTGTGATCCCTTTTTCAGAAATAGATACTTGCTCTGCCTTAATGCATTTTTATGCAGAAAGAGGAATATTGAACAGATTGTTTCAGTCACCGTAGAACTGCAGTTGGCACAGTTTGACTGACCAATACTGCTGCCTTGGCTTGCAAGAAAGGAGTAAAAGCCCCAATGTTGCTGTGCACCTTTGATACTTTGTCGCAGACTTACTTGTGTTTTTTCATTTTCTGACTGTTTTTTACTACTTTTCCTACAGCACAGGAGCAAGCATTAATCTTTGTCTTCTCTGGTGCTCAAAACAAAGAGACGGATTTGCAGCTATCAGCTTAAATGGAGAATACATGCTGTGTTACAGTGATAAAACGTATATGCACTTACAGAGCTTGTCACCTGTCAGAATTACAATATATTTGTGAAGCATTCGTATACTGCGACTGACTGGGAGAACAGCCTGAGACAGAGCACAGAACACCTGTGTTCTCTTAGCCAGCTCCCTCAGGAGTCAGGAGTTGCTGATTTCTTCAAGTCACTAGAAAACGTTCATGCCATTCAACACTGCAAGCTGGCTAAACTGCAGAAGGGTTACAAACAGGTCCCTGTCTGTGCAAAACAACTCCCCCCTCTTCCACTTCTATTTGGAATAAAACTCCAATATTTGGTGACCTGTTTCCAGCTGTTGCTTTTCTGTAGTGCTTAAGATGGAATCCTTAATTATCCTGAATATCAATTTAAATCATTTTTAATTTTAGTTATAATCCTCAGTTATTTTAAACTTTAATATTGTGACATTTAAATAATTAGCATGCTGCACCACAGTCAATAAGGACTTCCGTAGCATGTGTTTGCTTTTTGACCACAGGCTGAGGACCTGTTCTAAGGTCAGGTAAGCAGCCAGATGATCTCTGTGAGAAGGGAATTATCTGTAGTCATATCATGAGTTAAGGTAGCATGGAGATACACACGCACACACACACACACAGACTGAGGCACCCTTCTTCTATGCCCTCTGTGGAGCTGAATGTAACAAAGGAAGGCAAGAAAAAAATTAAAAATGGCCCTTTCTATGCTATTTTTGGCCTGGATCTGCTGGTTTATCATGCTGTGAATGTCACTGGGTTTTCTACTGGTAGTGGCAGCATAAGTTACCAATCAGGCAGCTATTTCATTATGTGGACTTGTAAGTTTTCCTCTGACATTTACATGTTTGAGGTAAATCTTTACCATCTTTTGAGTAGTATCCCTTTTTAAAAAAGTTTTAAGTAATGGGACGCTTTTAGGTTTTTCTTAAGAATCCAGAACAATTTTATGATGCAGCCACAAAAGTAAGAACTCATTTTCTTCTTTTCAGAGTCATTCTGTCAACCTACCAACCTAAAAAACTTATTTGTTTTCTATAGTTGGAAACAATTAAAGAATGGGATTTCAACATGTCACTGAGCACGTGACTTTGCACATCAACTACGTAATGCTTGTGATTGATGTTTCTTTCTGCATATTTGTGTAACTATCTCATGTATACTTCCAACAAACTTCAGGTATCATTCATTTTATTAGGTCACTCATATGAGTTTATATCTTTAGTTTTCAAACTACTGCATAACCATTCATGCAATGAATCCTTGATGATTTAATTTAAATTGTAACTGGGGGAAAAAAGGGATTTTAATTTGCAGGCATAGCACTGTGTTATTTTCTTTATGATGTTTATAGTGGCAGCAAGAGAAAAATGACAAAAATGAGATCCTATGATAACTGATTCTATGTTAACGGGTCCTAAGATAGCCATGGAGGTGGGAGTGAATGCCAGCCTTTTCATGTTACAACTGTTACCTGCATTGGTTTGTCATAATTTAATTTTTTTTCCTTACAGTCATTCCATTACGCTTCCCTCAGGGTAAAAAGCAGAAAATGGTCAAAAGGTAACTTCCTTATGTTAACATTTTGAAACTAGAAAATGAGACTTACTCTCTCATAAGAAGTGATCTGGATCAAATGCCAAAATTCAACTTAATTAAGCTATTTCTCAGTTTGATAGTAAACCCCAAAGTAAAATGCCAAAGAAGTGTGTTAAAAGGTACAATGTTGCTAGACTTGGCGGTAAAATTTCTTCTCACTTAAGTTCTTCTCTGTTTCTTACTGACTTATGGCCTATTTGAGACTGTTTAAGCAATGACGATACGAAAACAAATTGCAGCACAATAATTTTGTATGAAAGTATATGACTACTGTGGTTTGCTTTTTTTCTATTTGTTTCTTCAGACTCCTTTCCATGAAAATTTTCCTTTTATTGTTCTATACCTTTTTAATTCTTCTAAGCCTGACCAGGACACAGCACGGCTATTCTAAAATGAACAAAATGTCAGGAACTTGGTTGCAGAATGTTGCAGAACAAAGGATGGCGTTTTGATGTTATCTACATTTCTTTACTGTTTCACAGTAGGACAACTGTACAACAGATACAATTCTTGTAGTAATATAAACTTGATTTTTCACACAGAAAAGTCTAACATTTTAAGGAAATCTCCTATACAGTCTTTTCCAGGAAAAATAATTCCATAATTATGACCAAAAAACTGTTCTTTTGGCCCACTTGCAATTTTAAGCTGCTTAATTAGGATGTATTGAAATAACAAGGACAAAACCCCCAACTTTTCCTGGTGCTGGGCTTTTAAACAGAATGCAGTAAAGATAAAATACTACTGTTCAGTTAAATTCAGGATAGAAGACATGTAAGCATGTGCATTTTTATGGAAGTGAATGATCTTTCTTTTTTATTGACTATAATTATCGACTATAAAAATTGAGTTTAAAAATGCCCAGATTTTGACAAGCCTTCTATTCCTAAAAGTAGTAACGGGAGATATAGTGAAAGAAGTAGGGTCTACATCTGTATATAGGTTAAGACATTCTCTAAGTTTCAGACTGAGAGCTAAATTAATACATTTTTACTTTGGAATGATGCTTCCCATCTTAATCAGATAAAAATGCAGCCCTAAGAGGAATGAACCCTCTAGTGATTAAATAAAGCATTACATAAACCAGGCCCTTTTTAGTTTGTATTCATGCTGAAGCCAAAATTGCAGAGCATTGTCAAATTTGGAAATTGTTCATTCCATTTTCTCTCCCTGAAATTGGAAAGAATTTGGCTTGAAGGATTTTGAATTGAATCGTCATTAAAAACTAGTAGCATGTTTTTATAGTTCTTTCATTCTTCCATTCAGTGGGATGTCTCACACTATTGTTGCCTTCTCAGGGAGCTCCCTAACGAGTGGGAGCAGAAGACGGATTTCCTGCAAAGACTTGGGGCATGGAGATTGTGAAGGCTGGTTATGGAAGAAAAAGGATGCCAAAGGTTATTTCACTCAGAAATGGAAAAAGTACTGGTTTATTCTGAAGGATTCAGCCTTGTACTGGTACACAAACCAAAATGTAAGTATACTCAGTGTTTGGAGAGAGCCAAAATGAAATCTTAAGCTTTATAATTTTTTTGAATAAAGTCTATTTTTACTGCATGATAGGGTATTTTAGTAAACTGATGGTTTAACTGTCAGGTCTGGGGCACTCTAGCTGGAAATATTTTAATTGAAATTTTATTTTCAAGTGTCTGAGTCCATGTCCAAGCTTAATAAAATGGCAGACGTTCATGTCACTCTTAAAGAAATGAATATATCAGTTGCTGATACTTTTACAGATAGATAGCATTTATTTGGACTAAAAAAGCGTTCACACTCAGCTCTCCTTACTTTCATTTGGGCGTGGGGATGTATACAATTTAACCATTCATGTTAGTGAAACATTATGTAAGCAGATGTGAACATCTGAATTTGTTGATCTCTTTATCTGAAAGTTATTCTTGTATAGATGTTCCTCTTGCTTTTTGCTGAATTAGTCTGGAGTTGGCAGTTTCTCATATGTAAAACGCTGTTCTTGGCGAAATTTTATTGAAAATCACTGGGCCTACGCTTGTGCAATCTGCATATATGTAGGAAAAAATTAATGGCGAGGGAAGCCAAAATTCCTTAGACTGCTATTCTTCCATTTGTATGCATTGAGCCTCAGTGCCAAATCAGAACTGTCAGTGTCACAGCCTGCTTCGATTACTGGTATTTTACTTCATATTTTCCACAAGAGGGCAATTTTGCTAACATAATTATCCTCAGTTTTAGTGATTTCTTGTCAGACCAAACCAGTGTTGTTTCAGGTCTGCAGGTGATACAATCACTGGTGAGCTCACTGTAGGGACCTTCTCAATTACTATTAGCAGGGCAGATGGTCTGCACAATTGTGACTTTAAAAGGAGGCATACACAAAATGGTTTTAAAATGTAAACTAGATGATGAAGAAACTGAGAATTCTCTGTAGCTGTCAATGTCTTCAATGCTATTTTAGGTACTGAAAGGTTTTCTGCAGTCTTCAGCAAAGGGGAATTAGGATCACTGCACCTCCTTTACATAATTCTCAGTTTAGTTACTTCATAAAAGTTATTGACACTGTATGATTAATATATTTTTTTAAGTAAAAACATTATGGGGAAAATGCTCAGTGTTTCAATTGATTGGATGTTTGTTCTTAGTATAAAACCCGAATGGCTAATGCTCATTTCTCTATGTTCTTCTTCACAACCTCTTTTTCTTCTTATTTGATAGGATGAAAAAGCAGAAGGATTCATTAGTTTACCTGAGTTCAGGATAGATAGAGCAATTGAATGCAGACGAAAACAGTAAGTAATGTGTAAATTATGTTTGTAAATTAAAAGATCACTCTGGAAGTATACTAAATATGGTACTGGATATTGGAAAAGTCCAGAGAAGGCAGTTTCACAGAAAACCTTTAAATCTGTACATAATACGTAAAAGATCCACTTAACCTGTATTGTTTGTCTTTATTATAAAAGATATAACTTAATATAAATTCCATATACTGTCTTACAAAGAGTTGGATAACTATTTGGTCAGCTATCCAGATAGCCCAGATACAACTTCAGTTAAATAAAGCAAAACGCAATGAATTTGTTAGTCAAGAGATAAAATTTTCTTAGGTTCAGAATGATCATCTTGATAAGAATCAACTGCAAAAGAAACAATTCCATATGAAATACCATTAAAAAATATCATAACAAGGGATGGTGAATATAAACTTCATTTCCTCCTTATGGAGGAAGCTCACATACCCAATATTGTGTTATTCTCAACTGCTAAAATATTTAGGTTCCAGATGCAAAATGAACATTGTGTTATTGCTTCTGTGCACATTGCTACTACTGCATTATGCTTCCAGTAAAAAGCATACGCTAAGCTTTGCCACACTTAAGGGATATTTAATAACAGAACTCATTGGAAATTGTTTGCAAGCAGTGTTGGGATTGGAATGCAAAGCTGTCAAACAGCAGGTATAACAGAACAATCCCAGTGCTTTGAGACTAGCACTTTGCCGGTATCTTCTGTATTATTTCCACGTGTGCTCTATCTGCTGCATCTGGATTTTTAAAACTTGCTACACAGGATAGTATTGAAGATACTCTCTAACTAAAGCTTTCATACTTATAACTAAGCATCCTAAATTTCTGTTGTGCTTGTCCAATGACTAAACACATTTTGGGTCTGAGAAATACAAGACCTACAGCTATGAACATGTGTACAATAAAAACACTGACCATATAAATTACAATAGAGACTGCTCATCAAATCAAACCTCTTCAATTGCTTGTTCTTGTCTTATTGCTGTCAGAGAATTAGAAGAGAGTGCAATTCATATTTCTATTATTCTTTTTAGCTGAGGGTATCACTATAGATATTACACATGAACTGAGCACTATAAATACCTCTAAGGAACGAGTACATATTAATAATCAGATTCACCAAAAAAATCCCAAAAAACCTCTTTTGTTAAAATATAAATCACAAATTTCAATTAATTAACAAAGATCAAACAGAAGGTCATTGTGCACAGCTAGAAATAGCTTCCAGAGATTTCCTCTAAGCCTTAGAGCACATTTCCTCAGAACACTTCTCAGAGTACTATTTCTGTAGGGTATGTGCACAAGAAAAAGTCCGATTAACTAAAACTTTGCATGCCATTGAAAACTAAGTACCTTCAGGCTTTGAATCCTTTCAAAAAGGGGTAAGTCCAGGGCTAAAAGTATAATAAAGACATTAATAGTATTCCCTTTGTTCACTGATCTGAATTTCCCTTTGATTTCTTCCTTCAAGGACTCTCATTTATATATTAACCCATCATAAAAACTACACTTTACTTTTGCCCCTGTTTTACTTGCTCTTCTGAAAACTGCAGAGAAAGTAAGTCCAATCCTGTGTTCCACTCACAGTGTAGTATATCTAGCATATGTGAATGGAGGCCCCTGCTTGTGTGGCAACCAGCTCTCAAAGCATGCTTCCAAACCACTTACCTATGCTCCTCTATGTTGTCATGCCAGACAGGACTAAGCATGATTGCCATTGCCTGAATTCACTGGAAAGCTAATGTTTCTGGTAAGCATAGGGACAAATAAAATTGAGGCAACGGTGGCCCATTTTGACCCACCATATGCTGGAAAAGTTTTAACTCAGACTTCATTACTGTCTCTGCTAGACTAGAGGGAATCATTCCAGTTAAGATTTTCTTGCCTCCTTTTCAGAAAGCTAGTGAAAGTCAGATTTTACAAGATTAGTTCTCATTTCTTTCCAGTTTAGGAGATCTTTTTCACCAGCATTATCATTTTTCATTGAACAGTGGAGTTTCTGTAACATAAACTCATTGCAATCTTGAAATCTGAAAATATGAATGTGGTTGTGCTCTCACTTG
Organism: Psilopsiagon aymara; assembly: GCA_024733675.1. NCBI lineage: Eukaryota > Metazoa > Chordata > Aves > Psittaciformes > Psittacidae > Psilopsiagon > Psilopsiagon aymara. The sequence goes on along the minus strand of JANRGW010041506.1, from coordinate 30,269 downwards.
TTTATGATAGAGTCCATTTTAGCATTAATGTGAAAGCTAGTAAAGCAATTACCTTGACAGTTAATAGGACCAGGGGAAAGAAACCTAGTTCTTTCCTTTTCTTTTTTCTTTTTTTTTTTCTTTTCTGTAGGTTCATTTAGTTTTAAAATAAGATTTCAAAATAAAATCCCCAAAAGAACACATAGTATTTTAGTGCACAAAGAAGTCCAGCTAAAATCACAGCATTAGTTTTCTTTCAGCTCCCTCAAAATCAAAGCTAAGTACATTTTGATACTCAGCTTGGATTTCCCCTCAAATTTCTTTTATTTTCAGAGCCCTCCATGTGAAATGTTCAAACCTTATTGAATGAAAGAGCTTGAGGTCTGACTAGAATAACCAAGATTTGCCTTTTCCACTATTCTGTCAGATGGAAAGTGCTGTTTTATAGAATGTCTTACTGATGGCCATAGTATACATTGAATGAAATAGCCTTCAGAAAGATTTCACAAGAATGTATAGTAATTGAATACATTATTCTGTGTGGTTTGATGATGTGCCTCTCTAATGCATTTAATGACGGTACCTTGATTATTATATGAATCATGGCATTATCTCAGACTGGTTTAGCTCTCCAGGCTATATTTGGATGCCGAATGACCTTGTCTCTGAGAGAGGAGGTTTCTTGTGTTGACACTGAAAAACTTTCCACTGCTTTTAGGCAAGACCTGCATTTTCATGACTTAAAATCATTACAGTCTATTAGAAATCTTAGTATTTGTGTGATGTGGAATGACCTGAGTATTATGGTATTTTCAAAGATGCTCATAATTACAATGGCACATAGTAAATTACATATATAATACTCATTGTTAACTAGTGCTATGTCTGAAGGCCCAAAAATCTTCACCAGGTCAGAATTTTCATTGCATAGTTAATGCATATTCAGGTCTTGAATTTATGAGAGCACATACCACACTGTTTATTGAAACTGCGCAGTCTGAATTCTATATACATGTCATTGATACAGTATAGATAGACATGAAGTTGTCTAAAGATTGCTACAGCTTTAGTAATTTTTATTACTCCTTCTGAAATGAACTTTACAGTCTTGGTAGGCAGTAAACCAAACTTGAGCCACCAGTGGGCTCCCAGGAAAGAGAGTTTACCAGCCTGTGTTAACTGCAGTGCGGGCAATAGATAAAGGAAGCAATTATTCCCTTTTACTTGGTACTCTTAACACCACATCTAGATTGCTGCATCCAGTTTTGGGCTCTCCAAAAAAAGGCAAAGGTAAAAATGTAGGTATTGTTCTTCTGCATTATACATATTCCTCTATATGTCTAGATTTCCCTGGAGATTCATCTGCAGTTCTTAATGCTAGCATACCTAAATGCTTCCCTAATAATAATCCTTGTGACACTTCTGGGAGATGAAAATAGCTTTATTGTTATATTTTGCAGCCCAGAAACAGAACTGCAAAGCATTTAAATAAAAAGATTCCACAGAATTGAGATCTCCATTTCATAACAATAAAGGCTTGTTTTCTCCAGAGTATGTAAATATGCAACAGTAAAATACATTATTGCACCTCTAAGTGCTCATCCTTTCAGTAAATTAGCAGAATATTAGGCGCAAAGGTATTAAGGAACATCTAATAACCAATTATTAAGTCTGTTTGCTGTGACTTAGCATGTGAGAAATCCTTTGCATAAGCAGATCTGCAGCATTTAACTGCTACCCTTGAAAAAATCCTGCTCTTTCTGCATTTTATGACACATTCACAAATTCTGTAACAACCAAGACAGAAAGTGGCTGTATCTGTTGCATTATCCTCATTCACCTCTCCAGCCAGTCCACAGTCTGTACCCTAATTGAAGTAGGGTTCATGTGAGAGTCCATAATCAGAGATTGCATCACATTACAAGAGCACACTGGAGCCAAATTTCAGTTCTGTTTATCGCACAGGCTCTGGCATATTGTAACTTCTAAAAGGTTGACTTTGAATCCCTGATATTGGCATTTAATGCTTTTATGTATGTAAATTTCCTATCTAGGAAAATAATCCTATTTACAAGCAGAAACTCCATCATGTGATACTCTATCAGGATTAGTCAAGAGGATTATTATCTTTAGATCCACCACATAATCCTCTCCAATTTGAGCCAATTCTTTAATCTCAGAACTGGAAGACACTTGGGCAAATGAAACACTAGAAGGTGGAGATGTTGCACAGAGTTCAGACCAACTGAAAACTGTGTGCTGATGCAAAAAATATACCCGTCAAAACAGCGTACCATAATATAGCAGTGCTGGAGTATTTGTTCAGTAATTACTTCGTATTTTTAGTATTAAATGTTCTCTTAGGAGCTTCTTTAAGGAGGTATAGTATTCATTAATTACTTTGTAATTTACAAATACTATTTACTAATACAAATTACTTAGTAATTAACAGTGTGTAACATACCACTTTAATATATGCACGTGTGTATAAAGAGATAGAAAACTATTTCACATTTCTTATCACAGATGGATATCCAGTTTTGCTAAAGCAGTTGGAGTTGCTGGTAGTCATCTGGCATAAGGGGAGTAAATAGCTCAGCATTAAGAAGCAGGAGGCTAAGAATGATATGATTTTTTTTTCACTAAAATTATGTTACACTAATGAAGTAAATCAAATCATAAATATACTTAAAATTAATGACCAAAATCCCTTGCATTAAAATCTTACCATTCAGCATATATAATTAACAAGTGTATGCCATCTAGTGGGCATGAGGAAGGTTTCTTCCCGCTTCGGGATTTCCCATGTACGCACTTTTCATTTGTAAAACACAAGTAGCTAAGGAGATGAGGATCTGCAGCAGTAATTGTCAATGTCTAGATGCTGAGACCTTATTTACATATCTCTCAATTCTTCTTTTATGGAATTAAGACGTTTTATGATGACCTGTGCAAAGGTAAACTTACCTTAATATACGTCTAATCTCATGAAAAAGGAAACCACATAAATACAATGGTTGTTACCTCATTTGTCTTTAAAACACCTCTTAGGAAATCCTGGCACTGTATGAATTTTTATTAATAGTATCTATAAGGAAGTCATTGTGCCCAGTGAAGCTTCTTCAGCTTTCATTTTTGTCTCTGAAAACTACAATAAATCACAGTAATTAGTAAAACACTCATTTACTTGGTATATGGTTGTTTTTAGAGTAACTTGGCATAGCAATTGCTGGAATTATAAGTGACTATTTAGAGTTCAGACTCTAAGGAACTTCTTTGTTATTATCTGCTTCTAAACAAAGCAAACCTGCCACTTACATTCCCTAGAACTTTCCATACTGCTTCTGTGAAACTCAAATTGAATGAATATTATAATTTGGGATTTCAAATATAGTGCATCAAATTTAGGAAATATTACTTTACTTAAGTTTATTCTAGAGATCTTACAGGCTTATGGCTAAGCAAAAAGAATTTGAGTGTGCTGTATTTTAAATGTCACCTCCAGTTTAATACAATTACTGGCTGGTTATTCATCTTTATACTCCTTCTCATCATTTATTATCATAAAAAAAATGCATAAATTCACGCCTATCTTCAGAATCCAAGTTAAAATAAATACACTAGACAGTTATAACAATAAGTTGGCAGCCCTCTATATCTAAGTAGGATGCAAAACAGTCATCTAAATATATGAGAAGAGGTGATGGGATTTAATTCTTATTTCTTTAGTTGATCTTTGTACTATACCTAAGATGTAGTTAAATATACTCAATAAGATTTTTAAATTCACCCAAGAATTTTTCAGATGGATAATATCAGTGGTTATTGAAAGGATTAGTATTTCTAAGTCATTCAAGGGCTTTTTACAAAATAGGAGTTAGGTTTGCAAATGTAGATGTAATTGGATTGGTAGGAATCCATCTATAAATTAATCCAGCAAGATTCAGACTGAAGGTTCAAAATGGCTACGAAACCCCAAACATGAAGAGGAATCATAGAGCAGGTCAGTCTTGCATATTTGTAGACAAATTGTCTGAAATAAAAGTTATTTCTATTCTTTCTGTTTATTCCATAGTGCATTCAAAGCATGCCACCCCAAAATAAAGAGCTTCTACTTTGCAACAGACTGCCTTGAAGAAATGAATAGGTAAGATATGTTTCCTCTTTATCATGGCACTCCAATAATTGAAAATTATATTCCATCTCACATACAAATACACTCTCAGAACATGATGTCATGCTGATTGATAGCATTCTCAGTACTTAGTTCACATAGTTCTCCATTAATTCTAATACATACATTACACTGTGTGACTCACTTTGCTGAAATTTTCTGTCATGCCACATGTCAAAATTTGGCAAAGATGTGTTTGGAAAGTTAGTTCTGTTGGTCTCATCTCCAATCATACTTAACAGTATACCTACATGATGGGATAAAATATTCTAAAGTTAGATCTAGTGACAAGCCACAGTAATGTGACAGGACCTAAAACCAGATACAAGCAATATGAAGTATTTTTTTAATCAATCAGGAACAGGACTGAACCTATGAGGCGCATTTTATGTTTGCCAGAATTTGAAAATGAAAAAAAAAAAAAACAACCAAAAACCACAACAACAAAAAGCCAAACCTCAAAGCACTAAACAACGACAAAACCCTATAATAATTAATTTACTCGTGACATCACTCTCCCCACAAGGCACAGAGCTAGGAAAGTTCAGTTGTTGGCATTGCTGTGTGCTTTTAAATGCCCTTGGATGTGCTGGGAGGACATTCAAAACTTGGCTGGACAAGGCCCTGAACAATCTGATCCAAAATCAAAGTTGGCCCTGCTGTGGGTGGGGAGAGGGAACTGACAACCACCTGGGATCTCGTCTAACCTAAATTACTCTGTATTTCTATTTTGTGATTCAGTGATGAAGGCAGAGGTTAGATAAAGGTGGGACAGTAACTCTGATCCTCAGAGGCAGAGTCAAATGTTCTACCTCCTCCTGTTACTTCACTAATTTGTTTATTCCCAGCTGAGGTAAAAAGCAAGGACACATGGGACAATGTTACCGCGTTTGAAGCCTTAAATCTTTCCCCACATAGATGGCTCAAACTTTGCAGTCGAGTTATTTTTTTCTGTTTTCAGACTTACAAAGACAGAATTAACTTTACAATGCAGCTGGATCTTTTCCTTTGGAATACTAATGTCTAAAAGTCATTTTTAAATTGAGCATTTATATCCTGTGACTTACGTAGCCCTACAGGAAATAGTGTATTGATGTGTAAGATTGGCTGTATTGAAAGAGTTGAGGCCAGTTCATCATCCACTGATGAGGATGATGCTGAGGTTCAGTTATCAGGAGTGTTTCATTGTGGCTAGCTGTCATTTTCAGGATATAAATTTGCTGAAACGTATTTTCTCCAATGTTAATAATGTTCCATTGTTCATTCATGTGATGTGGCTGGTTTTCTTTAGTCCGAAAATGAAGTGAGGATGTTCTGCTATTTTTAAATGTGCATTGTCCCCCCCTTGATAGCTATCATTTGCTGAAGTGCAATTGATCATGTCTTCCTATTATACCGTAAAATGCTCTGACTCAAGGAGTCTTGACATACGTTCGATAAACTGCTCTTACAATATTAATTGTTTTTTCTATGGGGAGCAAATGAGGTCGTCTTTATGAGAGTTTAGAGCCTTCCTTGGGAAGGTACCAGGATATATCTTCATATCATACTTATCATTTCAAATCATTTAGTATGGGATTTTTAAGAGCCTTTTTCCTGACTTTGGGGGACTGAATTCCCATGGAAGAAGACAAAAAGTGAACTCCTTTTGAAGTATTATTTGCACTATTTTTCCTTCAGAAATGCTGTTCTTGTAGAGTAATTGGAATTCATTCTCCAATCCAAATGCTGGATTGCTATGCTGCCTCTGGGGCATCCCTTGCAGCTTTTAAATGCTTCTTGGAATTCCTTCTTCAATTCAAAAATTAATAAGTAAGATTCATAGATGAAAAATGCACTCGAAATACTAATTTTACAAATCTGTCTTCCCAGCAAATTGCTAGCCATGTAATCTGAGGAAAAACGGCGTCTTCTACTCCTGCTGCCACCACAAAATTTAACTGGATTTTCTATCCTGATAGAATGGTAGAGCTTTCATGCTGAAAAGTAAAGGAGCTTAAATATGGAGAGGGCCACAGCATCTCTTTATTCACTGTGTGGTGAACATATACCATTTCTTAAGCTGCATTTACTACCAGGTTTTGATTTAACAGCTGGTTTTAGAGTTTCCTACTTCACATTCACTGTTTAATAATTTTTTTTGACTCAGAATATTTTAACCTGCCTTTATTACTGCATTGCTGTTGAAAGAACTGTATACCAATGGGTAGTAATTGATTTGTATGTAGCAGGTAGAGTCACTCTGTTGCAGCCGAATTTTGCCTGCTGTGTTGCATGGTGCAGACAGACTTTGCTTTGCAAAATTAATGCTCATGCTGTTTTGTCAGATCTTACATGAGCATAGTTGTGTTCTTAGGAATGAATTAATAATGAAATTGATGAGCTCATCTTTTGCTTGCCGTGATCACAGGGTGCTCCAAGCTTGTTAAAGGCCTTATTTCCCAAGTGCTTCATCTATTACTATACCATGCATAACCTGTTTATGGCTTTAATACTCCTAAGGAAACAAGCATTGAATTTAATATTCAGCTGGTTTACAATATCCACTTTATTTAAAACTTTCATGTGATTGAAGTGTGCACTGCAGTGCATTTAAAATCTCCTTATGGACTCCAGATATTAAATTTAGAAAAGTTTCTATTTTATGCTGAATAATTTGATCACATTTGATTTGAATAACTGGGTTAACTTTGCAATATTAATAAGTTCTATAAACCTTTGCATTCAGTCAAAAACTATAATATCTGCTACTGACTGAAACAGAACAGTGATTGATTTTGCAAGGATTGCTCCCAATATTTTTCAAGTAAATAGCTGAAAGATTATAATACAATATTTCTCTTAAAAAGAAACTCTTTGAAAATTGGAGTATTCTGAATTAAATCTGTATTGATCATAAGGAAATTTCAAGATGCATATCTTTTTTGATTTTATGTATAGAATACAACTAAGCAAATTACAGCTTTTTCTAAATCATCCTCTTATTACTGAAGTTTACTCATCTGTCTTCCTTAAATTTGGGGCACTTTAGTTTCTTTGACAGATCTTGACCAAATCAGATGGTGGGCCAGTTAATATTAAAAGATGGTGGGCCAGTTAAATAATTAAAAGTATTCATACATCTTTTACAGTTCTAACTTGCTTTCAATCTTCACTTACAAATAAGGTAACAGCTAAGAAGATACCTCGCCAACTAAAAATTTCAGACCCATGTTCCTGTTAGACATTGCCCATCTTATAAACAAGGGTTCCTTGAGAAATGAGGAGGAGAGTAATCATGTCAGATCTGAACTGTCTGTCCTCATTTAACAGTTATTGAACAAATAGAGATGAATATGTTATTAAAGAGCTCTTGCTTCCCATTTCCTTACCCAATGAAAGGCAAAGAGATCATTCTACAGAACATGAAAGGTAGTTTCAAATAAAAATCCATGAAATGGAGATTCCCAGTGGCATTGTAAGTAAACATAAGCAGCGTGTTCTTTCTTTCTTCCTTTATGTTCCTATAAACTTGTTTCAAATCCAGGAAAAATAGTCCATGCCCAAGGCCACTAAAGTCCTCTAATTTAATGTTCTTACATAAAAGCTTGGAAGTTGCAGCACCAGGAAAACATTTTGTGATCAGAATTAGCTGCAGGCACCAGAGACCTGATTAAATCACTATGTATGTGGGAGTGAACAGTGCAATAGTACAGCTACAGCTGAGGAAAATACTACACCAGAAACTACTAGTACATGTCTGTACATCTTCAAAATCTCCTTTTCCTGGCCAGTCACCTAACTCCTCCTTTCTACGATTTATGGACTACTTACTACAGACTTGTGAACTACCATTTCCCAGTTAACATAGTTTAAGAACCACTGGCTTATTGCATAGCTCTAAGGAGTTTGCAGTACACAATTACAATTATCCAATACACAATCCAAATCAGCATTCAGGTATGAATTTATCCCTAATGTGTGGGAGTTAGAATTTGCATTGCCTTTCTGTACTAGTTTGTATTACAAAATTAACTTAATCAAATTCTTCTGTAAATAATATCATTGTGAATTGGTATAGTTCTTTTGGGAGTTAAACAGTTTAACTGCATTTAATGAAGCAGATTTTGTGATTACAGTGCTGTACATCTCAGTGGTGCACATGCATCACAGTCACACATTGTAATGTTGTGCTGAAGATACGAAGTTAACAGTGCAACACCTCAAGTTTTTAGTAATGAAAATAAGTAATCTATGCATACTTATATAAGCCAGGTATTTAACAGTATTATTTGGCCTACATGATATGATTTCTTTAAGAATATGTGGAAGTAGAATTACACAATTTCCCCAGTAAATCATCCCATTCTTACCAAAGTTGTCCCCTAAAACCCAAAAAAACCCACTCATACCTTTCCAGACCATACTAAACTCAGTTCTCTTGCTCGTAAAGAATGCTTCATGTCTCCAAAGCTTTCTTTTGGGCCAAGCACTTTTACAGTTTTACATCCCTTCCTTGTACTTTGTTGAGAATGGTAGAAAACTATCTGGAGAATACTATGAGGCTGCACATGCTGAAGGATATATAATGTCACAGTCAGTAGGTGAGTGCAGCAGCCAGTACTTGTCTTTAAGTGGAAGCCCAAAAGGTTTTGTGAATTACCCAGAGTAACATGGTAAATCCAGCAGTACAAGGTTGCAGAACAGTAAAATCCAGAAGCCACATTTGTCTAATGAAGAAAATATCTTACTGTCATCTTAACAGATTCCTTTAAGTATCAGCGTCTGTACCTTTAAGTACCAGCCTTCAGACTACAAAGGCATAGTAGTGCAGTTGGCTGACAGAGTGAAGTCAAAAATCCCATTAAGTGGATGAAGTAGATGCATATGCACAGAGGGCACAAACTGCCATGGTTCACTTGCCAGCTCTTAAGCTGTCTGGGGCTTTTTCATATTTTTCCAGCCTGACAAATCTAAGAAGACAATGCACGAAACAAGATCAACAGAGTCATGTCAAAGTATTAAATCAGAAAGTACTTGCAGTTTAGCCATGAATGATTTTACTTAACAAATTCCAGCAACTGTGACAAATACAATAGCAGAAATACAGGCTGCTAAGAGTTGATATGTTTGGAGAGATGAGCTCATTGAGAAGACTCTGCTTAGTGTTGTATTTCACTGTGACATGTCAGTTACATTTTGGGGCTTCTTTTTGCGTTGAAGAATATCAAGGCATCATTTTAGCCATACCTACTACAGGAACCTTTATTCTGTTAAATGAATATGTTAACTGTATAACCTTAGACAATAGTGAAAATAAAAGTACCTTAGGAACCAACATGGGAAACTTACTGGTTTCTTTTTTAGGTGTCCACTGAGACTGGTCAGGAAGAAGCCAGCATAGCAAGTACAAAACCAATTAATCAGTTTAAAAATACAGTTTTGTATTACAAAGAATTGAATTCCAGAATCCAATTAGCCCCATGTAAAAAAATGAAAGACAGAATACAATGTTTTAAATCAGAAATTAAATATAAATTGCAGTGAATAAATTCTATGTATGAATTAAATGGCTCATGGGAATCTATATTTTAATAGACTTAAAGATAACTTGATTAAGTCAAATTTAACTTCCACTTTAGTTTTGTTTTTTTCCTTTTAACCAAATTATGTGAAGTGTAGATGCAATCTCAAAAGCGAAGAAAGATATTTCCCTGCACTGAGATATTTATTGCACAAACCCGAGACAACATACAAGTGCAAGTACCAATTGATGAAAAGATGCAAGAAAGAAAGGAAACACAGAACTTTAGTCTATCCTTCAGTGTCTCGGTATTTCATTGGTTTCATTTTCAACGGAACATTTAACAGAAAGGTAATGAAAGTGGATAGACTCTTTATTGAATTTATACCTTTCCAGGATATATCCTCTATTTACTTTTGCAGTTGAATTAAATAGTTTCTTCTTTCTTCTACTTACCAGCCATCTTGTATATGCAAAAGTGTATGCAGCATTGAGGATATGATCAAATAAAACTTACTTGAACCACAGAAACTCACTACTTCATGACCTGTTCTCCAGGAATTTATGGAATGGTTTTAACTACAATCTTAAAAATTACAGACTCACACCTCTTTCTTTAAAAAATGGTTTCTCTTTTACCTCTGGTTTTCATTCACATGCACTAAATGTAATTGTTCTCTCAAATTTATTATAACTGAGACTGTCCAAGTTGTTTTGGCTTTTTTACTTGTGCTATTTCACTCTAAGCTGTAGAAAGCAATAGCCAAGTGGGTAAAATGTGATGTCACTATGAAAACTATTGTTGTCTTTGCTCCCAGAACCTCACACTGACCTTGGACCGGCTCATCTCCACACTCAGCAGGAGTAAATTATAAGAGGCAGTAAACACAAACTTCCTGCATTTGTACAATGAGTAATAGCATACTCTCATTTTTAATACAGTGTGTTAGGACAGTGAAGCTGTGCAAGATTGTTTCCCAATTGTTTGGTCCCCTTCAGCATTTTCCAGCGTTTTTATCAGATGATCAGTAAAAGAATGTGCTCCTGACTCTTGACAATTCAGGGTATTTCAGGCATGACTCACTCTTCTGCACCAAGTTTTGATTATTGCAACAGCTACTTAGTTCGTCATTGCCCTCAGTGCCTTTGTAATCATCAATTGCCAGGACTGAGGATAGAATCAGACTCTCAAAAGACACCGTGAGCTATAATCCCCTGGTACTAACCAGAATTAACTCAGTAAATTTAACTTAGCTTGCTACCATGCAACTCTATTTTATCCCAAAGCAATGACAACAGCGCCTGTTTCTAATTAACAGAATTAATTAAAGTCAAGTCTGATTTATTTAGAATTTAAACCATTGAGACAAGTACAAAACTTACTTATGTATTTAGATGACAACACTTGAAGCTTATCTTTTCCTGCATTTGGTTCAGTAAGGTACAGTCAATAAAAAATAAGTAATACTCTTGGTCCCTTGTAAGTTGTTACAATGTACCTCAGTAAGACAGATACCACATCTTATAGAGATGTTGTACAATATTGAAGGTAAGATTTTGTAGCAAAGGATCCTTGGGATGTTTAGTACAGCTCCATGTCATCACAACTGATTCAGCAAAACATGCTGTTTAACTATCAAAAGAAAATATTTGAAATCATCAAAGAAAAAAGCCAGAATTTGGGAGGGAAGAGGAGTCCAACTTTTTGTTTCAGTGGGGCAAGATACATAGAGACATGCTCGTAAGACTGCTCTGCATGTACCTGCCAGAATATCGCGTGTCTTTTTATGATCACATAGTTCAAAAAGCTATTAGGGATATAGCTATATAAACCAAATTAGACAAATGATCATCTGGGGGTTTTTTCACTATAGCTGCTTGTCAGGTGCAGCATAGAGTCTTGTATTGCATGACCTTCAATTAAGCACAGCATCATCTACACCGTAGAGAGTGCAGTTCTGGCACATACTCCTACAAGGCATTCAGTGAAGAGTTCAGAACCAAATAGCTGAGTTTCCAAGCTTTCCACTGAGAACTTTTTATAACCTTGACTGCCTGTTTTCTTAAAAATGGAAGTGGTTTGCTCATCAAGTAAATTCATCAAGTTTAAATAGCTTTCCTTTGAACTGAGCATGCATTTGATCTTAACTGTAAGAAAAGGATGTGTAATCTTAGCACTTCTATAACTCCTGATTAACCTCAAAAACATTCACCCATGCTTTTTAAAATAACACAAAACCTCAAATTGAGATTCTTTTTCTTTTATCAGAAGAGAGTTTACCATTATAAGCTACTGAATGTCATCAGATAACCCTTCTTGTTGTCTTGACAAAGAGCTAACTCTAAATTGCAGTAAAATGAAGCAAGAAAGTACTTGTAACTATAGCTGGGGATCTTCTGGCCCTATGGAAGAGAAAAATCTGAGCAGTCTTAGAGAAGTTACATTGGAAACCATATGAATAAAGCTGATATTCTGCGTATGCTAAGAATATCCGTGTTCTCTTGAAGGTTAGTAGTAACACTTTGACTGTTATCTATATATGCTTCCAGGATCTAAAAATCTCAAATTAACAATGAGCAACAAGATAAATCTGGCAAGAAATTTCAGACAATATAAATTTCCATGCACTGACCACTGAAACAGCTGAATCTGCTTTAACATTGAAAATGGTAATGAGTCTTCATTTATTACTGGTGCTTAAGCAGAACCTTAGTTGAGGCTGCTCAGGCACTCTGCTTAATTGCCAAAGGCATATGGTAAAGAATGACTAAAACTATTCTCTTCCAATGCTAATGAGTTTAGAAAACAGTTGAAAAAATAGTGAATACAAATGCTTAATAATGAGCAAGGGTATGATGTCATTTCAATTACTACGATAAAGAATATGCCTTTCAAGAGAATGTCGAGGGATCAGCATGCTGTTTGTGGATTGAAATTAGACTGGTGAGCACTGTAGAAAAGCTTTTCTGCAAACCTGTTAATCCACTTGCAATTTACTTCTTTTGTGATAAAGATAAGTTATTGATATGCCAATGCAAATAATCTCTCTGTAAGCAGTTCTAACCCTGTCCTTGTGAAAATTAATCAGTATTTCCATTTTTATTTCCAACCTGCTCACTTCTGTTGTAATACTGAAATGCAAAACAATATTATTGTACAACCTCTTTATGTTCCTAGTTTTGCAAGTAAATTAAACCCTATAACAATTCCTTGTGAGAAGTAAATGTTGTTGTCCCCTTTGGATACTTATGAAAGTCGTAAAATATGTAGAACAATTTGCTGAAGGCCATGCAATGAGTCAGTGTTATATCCAATATTACAGATTAAGATCATTGCTCTGAGCAACTGCCGAGTGTTGTTCAGACTAGGAGATCAATAGATGCTGAACTGCGAGCTATTTTTAGTGGAGAATTCACTCATCCTTCTTATCTTGCCTCCCTACTGTGTATGCCACCTTCCATATACTGTACTATTAAATCAATAACACATTCACATACATCCTTAGAAGCTTTTTTCTGTTCAAGTGGGAAAGAACTACACTGTTCTTGTTTTCTTGTTTTAATCTGCAAAAAACTTGCCCTTAGACTGTGTACTGCTTGCTTATGTCTTTCTTGAAGCTTTTGAAAGATGTTTTTGCCATAAGATTCATTAACAAAGAACATAATTATTAACAAATTTAATGTTGCAATGTTAAGGAAAAAAGAACTGCTTCTGAAGATCACCTTGCATGCAATATACTAGGAAATGGATAACATAGAAAATAATTTAGTCACTGTGAAGGGAACACTTAAGAATGTATCCCCATCATTACAGATGCCTATTAATAGGGCTCTTTTCTTTGGTTATATTTCCTTGCTAATGAAAATAGGGCAATTCTTGATTTTCCATTTGCTTAGCATTATGAAGTGGCTTTCCCCTCTGTGTTCATTTCCTTTTCTATTGTCTTTCAATTATATATTTTATAAACATAATTTCCTTTTCTATTGTCTTTTAATTGTATATTTTATAAACATCTAGTAATGTTACGTGAAGAAGACTCCACAGGTATTTTCCCCAAAACTTAATATACTATATACAAAATATACTACATATTTTGCTAATGAAACAATAAATCTTAATTTTTGTCCAAACTGATTAATTTTGGGACAAAGAAAGAAACCAGAACAACCAATGTCAAATGCAAATATTGAAGTATTTTCAACATTCCAACTCTTGTTTCAGAAACCTATGATTTCACGTGAAAAAATCAAAGCAAAATAATATTGATATCACAGCTCAAAAAGCCTGGACATTTACATCACCAGTAGCATGAATCTAGAATAGCAAATAACCAGTGGAATACTGTCACTGGCTGGTTTAATTTTTTGATTCTCCAAGTTTAATTTAACTTATTTCCTAATGCAGATATTCATACAATTATTTTCATGATTCTGTTTATTTGATAGCATTTTTGCAATTCAGGTTAACTTCCTGAAATTAATATAAGGAGCAATCAGAATAAATGCAATGTGCTCCATTTATGCAATGTCTCTGGAAACCATTCCACACAAACAGTTTGCAGATGCAGCTTAGAAAGGATTTGAGTCTGCTTGACGTGGAGACTGAGCTGGATGCGCTCTGTTCTACACAGGCTAGTCTAAACTTTCACTCAGTCACTGCTAAAGTTAGAGTATTAGTGCGTATGCTTCATATTGTCTTGATGATGTAAAGAAGATTTGTTGTGATGATTCTTCAGTGTTCTGTGCAGCAGAATAAAATGCAATGAGTCTGATATTCCACTTGACAAACATCCTCCAGCAGATGTGAACAGAAGCCCAGAGGTACAGCTGCATTGTACTTGAACTGGAACATCCCTCACTTGAAATAATTAACCACTGAACACAGCTGAATCATGGTTTTAACAGTGTTCATTTTCTGGGCTAAGCATTGTCTCTGACTTTTCCAAATGTTAAGAATGTGTTAGGATTTATACTAAATGTTTCTTTTAAGTATCTCTCTTACTCATTTTTTATTCTACTAGATGGATGAATCGTTTGGGTCTCGCAGCGATTGGTTACACACCTGATGACAAGGATATTCATCCAGATGAAGGTAATGCTTCAGATATTATAATTGGGGAAAAAAAAAGAAGAGAGTACATATCTGTTCATTATTTTAACAAAGTTAGAGTGGTCATAACTGTCTTCTTTATTAACCATATCTTTAAAAAAAATCTATTTTCCTAAGAATCCCTACCTTGCAGCACTGTATTTACTGGAGCCACCACCAGAAAAAAATGAAAACCTGGGCAAAAATTCCTGAAACTATTTAAAACTGGCAATAAGGAGAATGCAAGGTCAAGGGTGAGGTATGACCTCCCCAATTGCAGCCATCAGGTTTGCTCACCTCCTTAGAGCAAATGAAGGTCACAAACACAAACGCTTTAGAACTGGTTTTGCATTTCCTGAGCTCAGGTGACACCCTTGCCTCTTTCACCACTACCCATGGTGGAAGCTGTTACGCTAATTAAATGAAGTATTGAGGCTCAACTTTACTTTGGCATGTAGAATGAAGTTTCTCTTTGAAAAATGTGTAATCAGAAGCTGGTTTTTACATGTGGTGGTGGTTAGGTGCCTATCCTGCTTTCTGTAACACTATCCTAAAACCTTGATGGTGGCTCTACATATCCATGTGCCAGACATTTATACGAGTCTGCTCCTTAGTGACTACCAAGCACCTAGGTGACTGTGAAATGTTCACCTCTGCATGCTAATGGTATTTAAAGCACATGAATGAAACCCAGAATGCTTTGCTAGCAGACTACTGGAGTGAAAGCGACCAGGATGACATTGATGGCTCTTTGACCCTGAAGCAGGAAGGCTCTTCAACACTGTGTGACAACTATCATCGAACACCCTCAGTGAGTTATAAATACTGCATTTAACAATAGGTCACAAAAAAATGTATGTGCCTTGATTTGCATTTTCCTTGGTTTGGAATATTTAATTGCCATCAAGGCAGCACAAAGATGAATCTCATTGTAAGAATGAAATTACAGCTGTTCGTCATAAACTGAGACCCAAATGTTTCCTTAACAATCTGATTGCAAAAAAGGCTGTGGCAAATGTCTCCTTACACAGATATGTCACCAGACTGTGAATGTGACCTTTATAGGATTTGGGAGACTACACCTAGTAATACTCAAATATTGACTTTACTGCAGAATATGAAAAGAATGTGGTGGATGGGAAACTGAGACTGTTTTCTGAGTACGAATATTGGATACCAGATGCTAGAGATTAAGATAGATCACATTCGTGAGTGATCCTATACTAGCACAAACATATTTTCAAGGAACACATCTTTAGAGGCAAGGGCTTATTTACAGTATGAAGCATTGTGTACAATACCATAGTAGTGACAGTATTTTCTGATACTCATAAAATGTGAAGGAGCTGATAAAAGTACTTCTAATATATTGTGTGCAGACAGGTTTTGATTACTGAGGCAAAAAAACATTTTGTATATGAAGAGGCTCTAGCAGCAAATAAGAATATTTCTATTATATGGAACATAGACAAGCTGTGATAATTACTCTGCATTTCTAAGTGCAGATAGGACTGTTCTTTATTTTTCTTTCAGATTTTTCTTCAGCGTGAATGACATGATCCTCACACAGCCAGAACCAAAGAAAGAGTGACTGAGGCAACAGCATCACATGGGTGAAGTTCAGACTGATTTTCACCCATGTGATGCTGTTTTATCAACTGAGATACAGGTTAAGCCCCTCCCTTTCTGTTTTTCCACATTTTTGCCTTTCTCTTTGTTTTTGAATTAAAATTATATGCAGACCCAGCAGAAGTAACTAAAATAATTTGAGAATTCAGCAGTCCCCCTGGGTGCTGAAGTATGTTTGATTTTTTTAACTATTTGGCTGGAAACTTATTCTCTAAAATGAAGAAATCCAATTATGGTTTCTTTTGACAACTTTCTTGTCTTCACAGCATACTGCTGGACTGAGCAGAGATTGGATGGGTCTTCAGGAAATCTGTACCAGGATTATACTGTTCTTTCCAGCAGGAGTTGATCATGGGCAGAGAATGTGTAAAACAAGAATAGGGAGTGGTTAAAACATAGCACTGGCATAAAGTTTCTCACTGTAAAAATTATATCCTGTATACAGAGGTTCATATTATGACGTATCAAAACACAGACATTTCTTGTGTCTGTCCAAACCATTGGTTTATCGTCAGGTGCTTTTGTATCTCTTCAGGTGAATTCTTCAAGTCCATTCCCAGAAGCCAAACAAGGTCGACACTTTTCAAGTGAATCAACATATTCCCATTCTTCTGCTGAGGATTCTCGGCAGGATGTAGCAGGAAGCACTCACTCATCAGGATGCAGACCTCCCTACCGAGAGAGACGCTCGTGGCAGGATCTGATAGAGACTCCACTAACCAGTTCAGGGCTCCATTTTCTTCAGACTGTTCCTCCTGATGCAGAGTACACGAGTGGCCATCCTGGAATGTCACCAGACAGACGAAGACAAGCAACGCTACCAGTCCAGAGACGACATAATTATGAGCAGGATGGGCCTTTCCCTTTGGTGGAATGTCAAATGGGACATAGCTCTCGCAGCAGGCCACAGCAGCAGCGTAGTCAAAGCCTTCCCCGAAACAGAGATGTGAGGGGTAAGGGCCGTGTAAAGTCCATAGAAGGAACAGATGACAAGCTAGAAGAGAAAGTTCCTATTAGAAGGCATAATAGTTTCTGTGCAGAAGGTAAGCTTTTGCAGATGTTCTGATCCACTGAATGCTGTCAAAAGCCAGAGCATTATTGCCATTACTCTCAGCAAGGTTTTTGTGGTTGAACAGTTTTATGTTGGCAAATACATGTAACAGGAGTTTGTACTTGAAATGCTTGGATATAATGTTAAGAACATAGATTTGGGGATGATCAAAATGTTCCTGTTTTAGCAAAACAAAAATTAGAGGACTGTGCTATGCATGAATTTGCAGTATCGCTTGCTGGTTTTAACTTCACCTGAATCATTGGACTGATTGCTAGGTTTCTTTACTTTCTTTCAGAAAATGTAAAAGAAATTGAAGAAAATACAGATGGCCTGCAAGAGCTATACAAATCTCTGGAACAAGCCAGTCTGTCAGCTTTTGGAGAGCAGCGCCCTTCCACCAAGCAGGAGTTCCGCAAGTCTTTTGTAAAGCGATGTAATGATCCAGTTATCAATGAAAAGCTTCACCACATCAGAGTTCTCAAGAGCACTTTAAAAGTAAGGCTTTATCACTAATTTTGTGTACTCACAACATAAAGTACTAAAAGTATAAATGTTTTCATGGATGAGGCTTTCTTTGGAACTTCAGTATTAAGTTACAAAGAAATGAAAAACACCTGAAAACAAGCATGTTCCATCTTAAGGAAAATAAATAAGTAAATAATTTGGCACTCTTCGTAGGCATGTTGTAGAAAGTGCCAAGGATTGAGCTCTCACAGTTTATGCTGTAATAGTTCCTGAATGTAGGTAAAAGTTTCACATGTCCATAGCAGTTTTCCTAACCCTTTCCATTAAAATGAAAGAAGAAATAAAGTGACAAAATACAAAATGTGGTGTAAGTTTCATTTTGATATGTACTTTGTCTTTCTGGAATTTGATAGGCGAAGGAAGGGGACCTTACTGTTATCAACAGTCTTCTGGATGATCCCAACTTAACATCAAAGAAGTTTAAAGATTGGAAACTAAAGAACTATGAGTTTTTCCTGGACATTTGTGAGTACAGTGCTGCTGTGAAATCTCAAAATGGAGCCTCTGAAATTGCAACCTCAGCACCAATGCTGACACATACACACTCCTTCATTGAAACTCATGTGTGACAGGACTCATACCCTGAATGATTGCTGGGTGCCATGAAAAATTGAATAAGACAAATACTGTAATATTTATTGGTAATGTACTCAGCAGTACTGTAAATAAGTTGGATAAGTGAATAGTGCCACAGGATGCCTACTACATTGCATGATAAGACAATAATATTCTTTATTAATTTTTTCCATTTGCTATTATCAACCAATGTCCGTATCAAGCTCTGCATTAGAAAGAAGTAGTGCAGAAGTGTAACTGAAAATAAATACCAGTATGTTTAAAGTAATGTACTAAAACTAAGCTTATAATATGAGCTCCTACAATCATTTTATATATTTAGATATAGATCAAGACATATCTATGTATATAAAATGTAACACAGTAGTTGACATTACTTTTAAAATGCCCTGAAGTTCACATCTTCACGCATTCTTTCTTGAGAAAAACACAAAATGAAAACATCAACACACTGGCCACTCTTAGAGATGAATGTTTATTTTTGCAACATTTCCAGGTAGTGACCATCATTGCAAACAAAAGGACAGAGTTATCAAAACGTAAACTCAATCCCTATAGTGTGCCTTAAAATGTACACTGTACATCTAGCAAATAGATCCCAGTCTGGCCCTATGGGCATACTGTACATGCCATTTAGGTACTGTGTTTGAAACATACTGTGACTGCCTTTAAAGTGAAAGAAT
Organism: Psilopsiagon aymara; assembly: GCA_024733675.1. Classification (NCBI taxonomy): domain Eukaryota; kingdom Metazoa; phylum Chordata; class Aves; order Psittaciformes; family Psittacidae; genus Psilopsiagon; species Psilopsiagon aymara. The sequence goes on along the minus strand of JANRGW010041506.1, from coordinate 11,057 downwards.
ATAAGCAAGAAGGTATGGCACAGAGATTAAGATATGAGTAGAACAATGTTGGTTGTTCACTAATGCTGCAACTTAAACTGATTTTAATATAATTTGAAGTATATCATGGTGAAAGAAAAAACATCTGCACTGATTATGCTACATATTGCAGGTTTTCGTAGTTTCTTCACTGTGAATTTAAGTGACACGTGACTGTGAGTCACAGAATTCTAAAGAGCATGCTTCAAGGATGAGAATTAAGTTTAAAAAACTCCTGAACTAATCAATTAAACTGTCATAGACTGACACCTAGAGCTGAGAAAATGATTCAAAATGATACAGTGTCTGGCAATAATTTTTAACTGTTAGTAATACATTAGGGAGTGGGTGAAGTTAATCAATACATCATTTGAAAACCAATCTGTATTGATTGGTTTAGGAAGACACATGAGTCATATAGTGTATTTCACTTCCTTGCCTGGATGGGAATGATTTCTATGAATCAGATTTTGGAGATAATACTTCTTGGAAAAAAAGATAAAAAGAACAAACAAACAAAATAATTTGCTCTATGTTCAGTAGCATTTACTGAACATAAATTCCTAACACCCCTTCACAATTTTCTTTTGACTATGCTTGCTAGAATATTTCTAAAAGCAGAACAAAGCAGATGTAAATTCAGCTGGCATCATTTCACTTAAACACAGGTATTCACTGATAATCTTTTCATGAGATAAATTTCGTCTCTCATAAATCAAGAACTGTAAAGTTTATACAGCTCAGTATAATACAGGAAAAAACATTATCTTAGTAAGGTCCTGCTATTCAGGAAGATATCTCATTATTCAAGAAGCCAGAACTGGTGAAGTCTGAACTAAACTTATTTCTTAGTTCATTCTCCACAAAGCAGCTGTGGTGGGCTGATCTTGGCTGGCCATCAGTTTACTCATTCCCCCTCCTTATTAGGATAGGGGGAGAAACTATCATGGAAAAGCTTGTGGGTTGAAATAGGGAGATGACCTACCATGGGCAAAACAGACTTGGTTTGGAGAAAACTAATGTGATTTATTGCTAATTAAAAATACTGTTACCATAAAAGTCAGAGAAACTCTCTAGGACTCAATGTGGAGTTTCAGAAAGCAGCATTCTTCATTGCAGCTCTGGACACACAAACAAATTGCTTCACAAAGGTGAGCGCACCCATTACTTGCTGGCAGCAGTTCTATATTTAGCATACTCATGCGTATTTACAGCTTTCCCAGGAAGTTACTTACACATTTATGACATTCCCAGGAACTATTGATAACATTTGCATCCTAATTACACATGGGTTTTCTTGCTGAGTGTGGGGGTCTTCGCTGGTCACCGATAGTCTTCCTCACTGTGTTTACTGAATGACCTCAGTGCCTGCACACACTCACAAGGTCCTAGTGCTAAGCTAGCAGTTGGTATGTTCTGGCTTCTGTTCGGTTCCACACTGGGAGCCACTCTGCTATCTTGAAGGCTGGCATCCTTGGTCTGATTTATTGTCTCCTTAGTTGCAATCAGTTCTGTGTTGTTTCTTCTCCTGTCAGCCCAACATTCCTTTCTCTGTACATGTTAGCAAGTTAGAACAGTTTGCTCTATTCTGTTACTTTAAAGTCACACCGCTATTGTTAGCTTAAACCTACAATTTTAGTCTACATTTTCCCCTTTGAGACTTATAGGATATATATATATATACCCTGATATCCTTTAAGTCTCATTCTATACCCTTTACCCATATTTGATTCTAATACACCATTGTGACCAACAAATACAAAATTGAATCATCATACATGCTAGGATACCGACACAAATTATTACTATAATGATCACAAACAAGGTTTTTTTAACCATATTCAATTCAGTAGCCAAGAAGTAAGTCCATGCCATAATCCTTCAGATCCCCAGGAAGTATTCTCTTTAGCAGCCTGATGTAAGACCTTAGTTTGCTTCCACATTTCTGCTAAATCTGTGGATATCCTGCCTCTCTGGTCTATGTATGTGCAGCAGCTTGTGTTTATAACTGTACAAACACCTCCTTGGGAAGATAGTAGCTGATCAAGGGCTGTACAGTTTTGCAGTGTTATCTGAGATAGGCTGGATATCTCAATCTATAATGCCCGTATAGCATCTATAATGTTATCTTCAATGTTTCAGTTCCTGCTGATATATTTATAATCATCTTTTCTGATTCACTCACCCCCAACCAAGGGAGAAACCATTTCACAAAACTGTGACATTTTGTAGGACAATCAGCAAAGACATTACGGAATGTCTTGGTCCTTTTTAGGAAGGCTCTTATCCATCCTTTGTCTGGTTTGAGGGGTTTGATCATTGCAATATCCAGGAGTACAACACTCAATGTACATGTTCCAGTCCATCCTGGGGGAAGGGCTTTTCTAGCAATATTATTACACAACCAATACCACCCTTTCCCTTCTGGAGCATTCTAATAGGCAGTTTGGGGTTCTTTGATTTGAAGTTAACATTGTCGAGCTACAGTTTGGGTAATGTCCTACCAAGATATTACCAGAGCTAAGAGTTTTAACCTGGCGCCAGCAGGTATTGCCTGAGATCATGTTTTCCCTGCAAAGACATATCACCATGAACAAAAGGCAGTTGGTAAAGGCTGCCCATACATCAGTTGATGTGGATTCACATGACTCTTTCCTGGCTGTGTTCATATCCTTAACAAAGCAATAGATTCTGTTCCCCTGTAAGTTGCCTGGTGGTTTTTTCCGCATAAGAAGCTGGGAAATTACTACATGCCTGTTCGATGTAACACACCATTCTTCTTGGCTCCTAATAGACTAGGTAATTTCCCATCCTCGTTTGATAACTTGGAACTTCATTATCCAAGCACTGATACTTATGAGGCAGCATTAGTAAAAGGTCCCTGCCCACAGCTTCTTTGGCTGCTTTATCAGCAACACGATTACCAATATTCACCAGAGTGTTATCAAATTGATATGACTTCAAGGCAAATTTTTACTTTCCGACAATTCCAGAACTCTCTATGATCCCATGTTTGGTTACCACACCATATCCTGCTTTCCAGTTTCCATTTTTCATAAAGCTGCTACCATCAACAAACAGTTCGTAGTGCACATCCTTCAGGGATGTGTCTTGCAGGTGATATGACTGGAATATACCTGCTCAATAGTCTGCAAACAGTTGTGAGTCAGCTCTCCTGCATCTGGATAGGTTTTGAAAACCACTGCTGTGTTCAGAATGTTAGTTCAATTCTACGTCCTCTTCTTCTAAAAGCACAGTTGGATATTTTAACAGCCTGCTTGGGGAAAGACAATGACTGCTTTGCTGTTCCAGAATGGTTGTACCATGCAAAGTACAAATACAGTACACTTTTGTCCCAAAGTATTTGATAAAATTTTCTATTACATGCTCTAGTCCTTTTCTTGCTTCTGATCTTATAGGATATTGTTTCTCTCTTACTGGTCTGATGTCTGAAATGATGAGCAGTTCCTGGTTCTGCAGCCTATACTAGTGGGGTGACTGCATTCTCCACTTCTTCTGGTATACCTGGCTTCGTGGCTGGTTTCTGTAGCGTAAATCTTGGTCCTCCACAGCCTTTTCATCAGGAATGTGTATCTGAACTTTCTTTCTTTAAATATAATTTATGCATGTAACTTACTCGGTATATCTCTAGCCAGTAACAGCACAGGGCACTCAGGCATGTAAAGAAATTGATGGGTCAACATCTGTTTGCCGATTTTTACAATTTAAAGGATGAAAGAAAGGCAGGGTTCATGTCCACACTGTGGCACCAATGACTGAAGCTGTTTGTTTGCTTAGTTGCCCTTTACAAGTATTTATAACAGGATAAGTGCCTCTGTTTCTACAAGGAATTTTACCTTATCATTCCCCAACCAAACTGTAGCCAGGACTTCTGCTGGGGGAGGGTTTCAAATCCTCCCCCAGTCCTCCTCAGTCTTTATCTAAAGTCATCATTTTCTCTGCCTGTCCTGACATTCCACTAAATCTCTGGATTTTATTTTGATTCTCAGGGCATTCCTTCTTCCAGTGCAAGCCATGGAGTCTGCTCACAAACCTTTCCATGTAATCCTGCTTTCCAGCTCTTTCTCCCCGGGCCACTCCTCCCTTTCCTGGTTTCCTCGGTGAGAGCTACAGCCAACCATTTTCCTAAGCATTCTGATTTTACTCTGGAGCTTATCTTATGCCCCCACACATACAATAACAGATTCCCAGTTGAAACCCGACACACTATAACCCACAATACACAACATTGTATTACATTAATAATTATATTGATAACAATATTAATAATTTATATATTAATAACTGGGGACTCAAACCCCTTTCCACCACCATTTGAATCATTTCAGGGAACTTGCACCAGCGCAGTGGTGGTCCGATTGGGATAGGTCTCCTAGGCCACATTCATTATTTTTCCCAAATCAGACTTGTCTTCCCCCTAAAGCTTTTGTACCTTTTTCCTTCTATCTTCCGCAGATTGACCTTTTATTAAATGGCCTGAATCTCTCCTTCCTTCCTCTGCTTCAGGATCAATAGTAGTATATTTATGCATCATCTCTTTTAATCTTCCCACAAATCCAGATTCATTTATATCTTGCTTTATTTCATACAGCTTAAACCAGTTCACTGCCTTGGGGACCCCCTTGTTAATACCAAATAAAATCCACCTTTGATATTGTTTCAAAGCCTGCCTGTCCTGGTCCCAATTAGGGTCCCAGTTAGGATTGGTGGTAGGTATGTGAAGATTCACTGTACCTGCCAATGTGCCTGCTGTTATTGTAGCTCTACTGCGGTCCAAGCTGTATGAATAATCATATCCCTGTAAACACTCTCAAAAGCATGATTGCCATGCCACTTGTTTCCAAATATTCAAATCTATAATGGTAAAGGGAATCTTTATTGTGACTGGACCATCACTGCCTGCAGCTTGTCTTACAAGGTGCAATCACAGTTTCCCCTTGTTTTCCCTTAGTGCACCCTGGTATAGAGCTAAATCCTTCAGTCCCCTCTAACATCTCCAGTGGCTGCGCTTGTGCTTGATTCTCATTGTCAGCACATTTGGCCCTGGTATTCACAATACCCCTTCTCTGGGAGGCTACTATCAAATCCAAATCCTTGTCCTCTACATTCCTCAGATGTTTAGCACATAACTGTCATATGCTGCATAAAGAGCAATAGCATTTAAGTTTTACTATCTTTCTCCAAGATACTAACCAGTCCTGGTGTGCAATATTAAAACTACCATCCTTTTGCCATTCCAGGTGACTTCTCAAAGTGAAAAACATTTCTGCATAAGCTACTTCATCCCACTTTCCTTCTCAAGAATAAAATCAATTTTAACAAAGTATTATAAGTAATTGTGCTGTTCACTGGCCACTTTTCCTCAAAATACAGTTTGTACAATGGCCACCATTGATTACAGTGTTTTACCAGAGCAACCAAACCACCCAGGACCCACCACTTTTTTTCCACTGTTGCAAAACACAACCAAGCAGCGACCATTTCAGGATTCTCCTTTGGGAGGCAGTGGTACCCATCATCCTGGCCTCCAACCAGACACTAGCGCCCGGACAACCAGAACCAGACTACCTCTACCCACCATGCAGGGCATCTCCTGTGACTAACATGGGAAGGGACCAGAAAGAATGCCTTTTTAAAGACCAAACCCACGGATCATACCGAGGTCCCAAGTCTGTCTGGGGAGTTGTGGTTCCTTTCAGGGAAACTCCCCCGATGCCAGTGTGAAGGTCCCAGAGACTCCTCGGATCTGCAGGAAACACGGGAGAGGGTCTCTGTTAGGGCACTGAATTGTTACTGTAAAAGTTGGTCAGAGAAACTCTCTAAGACTCAATGTGGAGTTTCAGAAAGCAGCATTCTTTAGTGCAGTGTTGGGCGCACATGTAAATCATTTCGCAAAGGTGAGCGCACCCATTACTTGCTGGCAGCAGTTCTATATTTAGCATACTCATGCATATTTACAGCTTTCCCAGGAAGTTATTTACATATTCATTACATTCCCAGGAACTAATTATAATATTTGCATCTTAATTACACATGCGCTTTGTGGCTGAGTGGGGGTCTCTGCTTGGTCGACGATAGTCTTCCTCACTATTTACTGAATGACCTCAGTGCCTGCACACACTCACAAGGTCCTAGTGCTGAGTTAGTAGTTGGTATGTCCTGGCTTCTGTTCGGTTCCACACTGATAACAATCTGCTTTCTTGTACCGGCATCCTTGGTCTGATTTATTGTCTCCTTAGTTGCAATCAGTTCTGTGTTGTTCCTTCCCCTGTCAGCCACCTCAAACACCATCAGAAAGATATATTTTCATGTGCTTAGCTAGAACTTTTTTCTTAACATACAACTACACAAAGAGATTGCGTTGATGTGCTTTATTTACCCAGATCTCACTGAACTTAGTGTCTTCATTCAGAATTCCTGCAGGTGAAGTATCCCTCAGCCAGCAGACTTCCTCTATCTCTCCACAAGCTTAGTCTTATTGATACTGGCTGGTTTTCAATTATAAGTGATTTAATGCTTCCCCTAAGCTACTCATTTCCCTCCTTTCTTAATACTATTCTGTATTCAGTGAGATCTGGGATCTTTGAAAGCTGTCTTAGCAGATATCTCACCAGCACAACTCAGTGACAACTGAGACCTTTTTCTTGGATTCATCAATGTAAGTGAAAACTTTCCTGAGCTTACTGTAATGGACATTAACAAGAACCAAAGGAGGACAGAGTTCTCATGAGTCTGTATGTCCCCATTCTTTACCATAAGTAATGTAGAAATACTGGGCCCACACTCTGTGACAGCACAGGTAGGATGACACACATCCTTTTCTGGATTTCATGGGGCATCTCTAACCTCCACAGCTTCGCCTAACTGACAAATCCCACACTTCTGTTTGATCAGCTTCTGAGACAGTTCTACATCCCAAACATGAGCACTTTTTGAACTGCTTTGCCTCTGTAAGGAGAGACTGATCAACAGCTACTCATAGAATTTGGAGGATAAGATTTTCCATCTTTCCCAAGCAGAGAATTCTGAATACACCAGTTAATACTCAGATCCAGATGGCTGTCTTTTAAACTAGAAACCTGTCAGCTACCCCAGAACTGCAGTGCAAAGGATGCCTACCATACAATTTTATTTAGTGTTTCAACACTCTGTTAGTGTAAGGGAGTCTTGTGTTGCTGCAGAGATCCTGGCTACTCTGGACCCAGACCTGGAGAGATTCCTTAAGAAGAGGAGCACAGGTCTGTTTGTATCCCTGGGCCTCAGCCATCCCAAGTTCCTGTAGTATAACACTACAGAAATAAGTGGTACCTTGGTCTCATAAAGGATTTTTAATTTCACCTCAGTTTTCTCAATATCTCTATTATGTATTTCTGAGAAAGGCAGAAGGGCACAGTTACAGCACTGCCTTTTTGCTCGAAGTGCAGGTTTATAGGTATTCCACATGCTACTGAGCTAAAAATCCTGTTACAATGCATCACCTCCCTTGTTGCCAAATTATGTTTATTTACCACTAGTACAAAACAATGGGTACTAACAGGAATGACTGAAGAAGCAATACTAGATAATTAATTTATATTAAGTACTAAAAAGCTCTTTTTCTTTTAGAAACTTTCCCTCATTGAAGCTAAGGTTTGGAGTGGCTTTCTCAGGCTGCCATGGGGATAGGTTCCCCACCTCCTCTTACCCCAGAAAATTCACTCCATGTGCCTGAGCCTCTTGATGGGCGGTAAGGAGCACACGTCTGAAAATCAGACCTGAGCCACAGCAATTGCTGAATGGAAAATACACTGTTATTTAAACAAGAACTAGTAAGTCCTATTTTCTTAGCCAATCCTAAGAAAATATTTGCTTTGCTCCCATTACATGTAAGCATAATATTGTATTTCTGACCAGTTCTATTCACTACTGTGTAGGCAGGTGACTCTAGTCTGTATATAACTAATGCATTTTCTGTGGTTTATGGGTGATACCACACTTCCACGTTCTCAAGGAGTATTACAAATAACACTCTTCAAGCTTTTTTCAATTTTTGAGATAGCTGATATGCTTCTGGGACCTGCACTTAAAGACAGTATTAAAAAAATCAGATAGGCACCGTCTGTCTTTATCATCAGGAAAATAACCATATTCATTCTTAATGCAGGCCAGACAGATATCTCTTTTTTATCAAGCACATACACGTGTTAACAGTGACAGTTAGGAACTTTCGTGTATGCATTAATGCCACTGTATGAGCAGTATTTAAAAGGAAGCAATGCTGTAAACCTGATAAAATATGCTGTTTGGCCAACTAGGCCCTCTAGCTTCTGTCCTCACCCCTCTGGAATATTGTTCATCCCCAGGCATTGCTGAACATATCGATACAGATCTTTTGACTAATGGAAAAACATCTGTCTGAATGCTGCAGATCAAATAAAGATGCCACATTAGTCATGTTAAGTATCTTGCTTCTTTCACTAGCAACCACACAACAAATACGTCTTAACAAATTGTGTTCACTGGCCAAAATGCCAGGAAGACCCTGCTACCAGTTAAGACTTCTGTTTTACTGAGAAACGAGGATTTCAGCTGAGAAATCTAAGATGCAAACAGGTTAGGATATAAGAGAAATGCACTAGTATTAATAAACTTTTTACATTCGACACATACTGTATTACAAAGAAAATATCCTTGTAAGACCATTAATTGCTGGGCCATAGGTGACTTCCGTCTAGTTTACTGAAGTAGCTAATAAAACTTGTATAGAGCCTTTTTTAGATAACGCTTACATGTATGAAAATGTATGACACCCTTGTACTATGGCTTGCACTTTACTTGCATTAAACTGTGAAGTAGGCTGTAGTAATGTCTTTGTATATTCAGGGGTTGAAATACCAATGCACTAGAGTATCGTACTGCTGGTATTCAACCTGTACTGTTAATTATATCTGAACATGCTGACAATGTGTGTTTCGAAAACCCCACTCACTTAAAATCTTTAGCAAATAATGCTATGGGGTCTCCATGGTCTTTGTTTCTTTGTAAATATAGACATTCTTACTGTTTCTGTAGCAATAGGAGATTATAAACCAAACTTTCACTAGGACTGTTTTCAATAACAAAAAAAATCTATAGCGCCTTGTATAAAAATCATGGAGACTCCATGACCCGTGGGTATTTTTTGTTTACAAGCAGTATGTATATATGTATTAGAGGCAGAACTGTTATTTATCACAAAGTTATGTTGTGGATGTTTCTTTCTAAAATAAACATATGTTTTCTGTCATTACAAAAAACCAGTATTTTAGAGCCATCTTGAAAAGGTTGAAGTGTCCAAGCTTCAAATACGTGCAATCTTTCATGTTTCCACCTTGTTTTTGTAATCAGCTGTGAGCTGAGCTGAGAGCTGATGGTGAACCCCTGCCTGGCCAGGGAAACTGGCTGAGTTACATCACAGCTTGGGAGCATTCTGCAATTTTTCTATAATCACCATCTTGCTTAAGTGTTTTTAGGAGCAGATGCCCTCCTGATACCATAGTGAAGGCCCTCAGCTCATTGATGCTACAGAGAGAGAAATGAACTGCTCTAGACCAATACAGGTAAAACTAGCTTTCAACCCCTGGATAATACAGTATTTCTTCAGTTTCACAACAGTATTTTTAATTTTATACTTGTCTATGTTGAGAGATGATCCAATAGTTTATATAGGCAATGAACGTTAGGTTTCTTTTTGTCCCTCTTTTCAGATGAGTTCTGTGTGAATTACTGTAATCGGCTGCGTTTTTTCTATCACAGATTAACTTGTTAACTTTTTGTGTGTCTACAATGAAAATTTATGAATGGAAAACTTCACTGTGTGTTGCTCACTGGGCATATACCTCATGGTACATTGCACAGACGTGTAAGTTGTAAGTTGCACTGCAACATTAAAAAAGGAACATATTGCTCTTTTTTCAAAGATATTAACTTATTTAAGAGATATAGTCTGTACATTATTGAAAAGAACATTTATTCTTCCTAAATTCAAACAAAGCTTTTGGTTTGGGAGGGGAAGGGAAATAATGTTGTAAACTTCAACTGTAAATTTTGACTTCAATAAACGAAATTATCTGCACTTACATTTTGTGCTCGTGTGCATGTGTGTGCTCTCTTAACACCTCTAAGTAGGAGTAATTACAGCCAGGCATCACACCTGGATTTGAGCTGGGAGACACGGAGCTCATGGCCAAACCATTCAAAGGGCGGTTACAAAGAAGACAGGAGTCTGATGGGAAAGACGAGGGGCAATGGGCACAACTGCTGTGGAGATTCTGGCAGGACACGGGAGGTAACTTCTTCCCAAGTACAGCAACCAGCCATTACAGTAACCTCCCCAGGGAAGCTGTGGGCTCCCTAGCACTGGACACGTTGAGATTTGGCTGGACAGGACGCTGGGACACCAGTCTAGGTCACGTTTGGCCTGGAAACTTGGATCAGATCATCCTTGAGGTCCCCTTCAAGCCGGGATTCTGTAAGTTTATGATCTCTCCTTCGGACTGACCTTACCCCCTGCACCCCTCCAACAGCTCGAGCTGTGGCTGCTGCACATGAGCAGCCCCCAGAGGGCTTTTCTGGGTGCTCCCCCGGCAGGAGCATATACGCTTACACGGGGTTTTCCTTCTGTTTCATGTTTTAAACAGGGGACGTGTGGGAATTGCGCTTTTCTGACTGAAAACAGTCACCCTGTACTCCGGAGCAGATGTTTGGGTCAGAACGTTAAAAACCCCCGAACACAGCAAACCAAGCACCGGGAAGATGCCACTTCACCGCAGCGTGACAGCAGCTCCCGAGCTGCGGCCCGTTCCGGTGCGCGCCCCGCTCCCGCTGCGGCACAAAGCCGCCACAGTCGCCCTGCCCGGCCACGGCCACAGCCACAGCCGCTGCCGTCTCCCGTCGCTAACGCCGCGGCCGCCGTGAGCCCGCCCCGAGCGCCGCGCTCCTCCCCACCGGAGCCGGCCCCTTCTTGCTCGCTGTAGCCGCCGCCGCTGCTAACATGGCGG
>JANRGW010041503.1:2614-20388 GCA_024733675.1 Psilopsiagon aymara | reverse complement strand
CCTCTGGCAGTTAAAGCCATTCCCCTGTCCTGTCCCTCCATCCCATGTCCAAAGCCCCTCTCCAGGTTCCCTGCAGCTCCTTCAGGCACTGGAGCTGCTCTGAGGTCTCCCCTTCAGGAGCCTTCTCTTCTCCAGGCTGCCCCAGCCCCGCTCTCTCATCCTGGCTCCAGAGCAGAGCTGCTCCAGCCTTGCAGCATCACAGTTATCTGCCATTTCATAGTTGCATTTTGCTACATGTGGCCCACAGCAGCCCAGACAGTTGGTCCTTCCCTTGCAGGCAGGAGCAGTGTGTGTGTATGTGGTTGCACATGCTCGTTTGAGATAGGAAGAAGCCATTCCCCGCAGCTGAGCCCTGCCATGGTCCCCACTGGCTCTGGCAGCTCATGGCACAGGAGGTGGTGGTTGCCAGCAGCCTGTCAGCCCTTCTCCTCTCAGCCTGGCTCATATTCATCACGGGCTATGTGTCCTCTCCTGCAGTTTTTGCCCTGAGACTGTTTGCTGCTGCTCAGTTTGGTCTGAGCATGCCCTGCCTGAATTAGACCATATGATACATGAGGCTGTGGACTTGGAAATGTTGCCTTTCCTTCATCGCGCATTAAGTTCCTATGTTCTGGCTTTCCTCCACAACAAATGTTGCCTTTAGTAATAGATGAAAAGAGTTTTCTGTTGGCAACAGGCATGGTCAGCATGGGAAGCACTTACCCCAAAGTGCACAGCAGAGCCATGATGTGCTGTGGCACAGCACAATCTGGTCACACCAGTTTCTTCCCTATCGCTCTCTGTGCCAGCACAAAAGCAGATGGGACTCAGTTTAACCTCCCTGCAGCAACAGAATCAGCTTGAAAAGCTCTTCTGGTGGCTCACTAACCCTCAGATGCGTCAGACTTGGTTGTCATCTCCTGTGAGATTGGCGTTTTCTCCAGGCGAACACAGCAAATCTCCATAAGCACCATCTAAGCCATATCACCTATAATCTTTAGATGCTTGCCCTGCTCTGGAGGTGCTCGAGCTGTCTGGCAACTGCTGAATGCACTGTGGCACCTCAGAGCTTACTAACCAAAGTCCATCCATGGGGAAGTATTTGGAAGCTAGCTCATCCTGACTTTTGGATGCATTGGCAGGATCCTGGGAAGTGTTAAACCCTCCATGCTCTGGTTATTGGCAGTAAAGGAGTTACAGGCTTAGACTTTTATCCTCTATGAGGCTGTTTTGTCTGCTCTTCAGGGATATAATCATAGAGGAAGCATTGACATCTGGAAGAATGATCATTCTACTGTTATCAGAAGGGAAAATCCTGCCTTTAATCATAGCTGAGCTGATAACAGAGGGTGCGGGCACAGTGTGAAACCACCTCACGAGGTTCAAGGTTTCACATACAGAAAGAGCCTTTCTGCTCTGATGGCAAAAAAAAAAAAAAAAAATCACCATTCGGGATGATATAAAGCTTTCATTAAGCATACAGAAGGGGAAAAAAGAGGCAAGAATAGAGGCATTTCAAGTATGAGGTTTCATTTTCACAACATCTCTTAACTGCCTTTCCAAATAGCTACAGAGGTTTTGTAGGAAATGCTCTTTGGAGAAGCATTTAACATTCCCTTTGTCCCTTCTGGAGGGGATAACAAAGGTTTTATGGGCTGGAGCTCCTGTTATGCTGGGCTTTACCTTCTTTCCTTGAAGACACACCACAAAGGAGGAGAAAAGAGCAGCCAAGGGATGAAAAGCAGGTGCTGCGCCTCCAGCTGACTCTCAGGGGCAAATTCACTGCAGGAGCAACTTGTCAGCTATCCTGCGATCGGGAATAATGTGTTTGGGTCATCTATTATCCGGATTTCCTCACCCTATCAGCATCCAGACTCTTCTTCTGTACCAGAAACAACCTTAAGAAAGTCCTTTAGAGATAACAGAAGACTTATGTTGGCTTCTTTCCTTCTTCTTATCTTTACCTTCTCTTGACTTTTATCAGTAACTTACTGTAATAGACCAATTCAAAGATTCATTTCCCCTCACCAGAGTCAGACCTCTTTACCAGAGGATTTGTTTGTGTCTGCAGACAAGAAAGAGGCCCCTTCAGGACATGGACCAGAGAGCTTTGAAGGGGAGAGATGTTACATTGAGATTTCTAAGCTCCATTGTGTTGGGTCATTCCCTTCTATATGTACAGTTTTTAACTGTGTGCTATGCTGGTTGAGTACCCCAAACAGCCTCCCCACGTGTTTGTTAGCCATCCATTGCATCTCATTCTCCCTTCAGTTTCTCTTTCCACCTCGCCCGAGAGCCTGTGGTGCTCAAAACCCAGGCATTTCATCCCTGCCTTCACATCCAGCATCCCCTGGGCAGCAGTCCCACTGCCTTCTGCCCATCTTCCCAAATCCTTACATCCCTCTGCAGTGCCTGCTGTCACTATGGCAACCTGCATGACGATGTGCAATGGGATGAGGATGCACTGTGGGATAAGGATGCACTGTGGGATGAAAATGCTCTGCAGGGATAAGGATGCACTGTGAGATGAGGATGCTCTGCAGGGATAAGGATGCTTTGCAAGATGCAGTCACCATCATGGTCTTCTGCTTGGAGCAATTCAAGTAGAACTGCTGCAGCCTGGAGAGGAGATGGGGGTTATGGTTTTTCACCTAATGGCAACTGAATCGCTGCCGAAGCCCATCTGGAAACGCTTCTGAACAAGAAGCTCGTCCCCTGGGGCTGCGCTGCTTCCATTATCCTTTCAGAGTGAAGAGATGCGCTCGGGAGCATGAAGGCTGCCTCAGAGCTTGAAGCACAACCAGGGAGGTTTTTAGCTCTTACAGATCACCCAGGAGGCACCGAGCGCCTGTTAGAGCTGGGGTTAAGAGCTATAACGTGCCCTTTGGTTCTGCACCAAGCAAAAGGAAGGAGCCTCTCCGCAGCCCTCAGCCTCCACCCCGGCCCTGCTTAGGCCCCCCGGGAACCAAGCGCAGGGGAACACTCGACGGCCGCTCCCCTCTGGGGCCAGTACCACCCCCGCGGGGAGCCCGGGGCGGGAACAAGGCGGAGGCGGGACCCCTGTGGGGAGAGGCGGAGCTACCGGAGAGGGAATGCTGCGGGAGAACCACGACCCCACCGCCGCAGACATCACTGAGGGAAGCGAAGCCGCTGCCTCTCAGCCCCGTCCGTTTCCCTCAGCCTGAGGCGAAGGCTCAGCGCCGCAAGGGATGCCGGGAGTTGTAGTTTCGCCCCCGCAGCCCCTCGGCGGCAGTCACCGGCGCCCGGACTACATTTCCCATAGGGCATTGCAGCACCGCCTCATCTTCTCCCCTGCCCCTCCCGGCGGGGCCCGACCGCTGGGAGGCCCTCGCCTCTCCCGGCGGCCGCCGTCACCCGCTCAAGCCTTCGGCTGGGGCAGCGCTGCCATGGCAACGCGGCCCGCCGCCGCCTCGCCCTCCCGGCACGGCCTCACTGCGGCGGCGCCCGCCCCCCCGTGGCGGTGCCCGCCCCGAGAGTCACAGGGCACGAACCCCGACGTGTGCCCCGAGCCCCCTTCTGCCCGCTGATGGGCGAACTTCGGGCACGAAGGCGGTGGCGTGGTGGTGGGCCCTGAGGGGCAGCCCACTGCAGTGCGAGCTGCGGCTGCCGCGAGAGCCAGCTGGGCTGCGCTCTCCGGGAGAGTTGTGGCGGCGGGAGGGAGGGATAGCAGTCTAGTGTCGGGCGAGAGGCCGGGGAGGCGGCGTGGCCAGGCGATCGAGGTGCTATCGTTCGGTATGGCCAGGGAGCTGCTCCCGCCGGCGAATGTTTTCCTACCGTGGGGTTACCCACCTGCCCGTGTGCCTCTGTCTCGTTTTATTTCTGGCTCTCCAAATCACTGGATTTACTGCATATATCACAGAGTTTACAATTAGGCAAGTGACCGGACCTCTGTGGCATGATCGCGGGCATTAACTCCTGAGACAGGTCAAACGGTGACAAGCACGAAAACAGTCTGAAAATACTGATTTTCATTTTTTTCCTAGCCCTTCTTTGCTGTTCACAGTGCTTAGGGTGCTTAGAACAACTTCATTAAGGCTCCTTTTGAAAATGAAGGCTGAAGATCAAGGATCCCCTCAGAAATATCGCCTGCATAGGCACATGTTTTTAAGTAAACCCCATAGGAAACTGCATATTGTGTTGTGTAAACAGGTTGAAGCCATTCCACTTTCTGCCTGGGAAAGGGAGCTGGTTGGCTTGGTGGGAAGGTAACTGCACACACTGCACGAACCCCTGGGCAGGTGTCTCCTGATTGAACTTAAAGCCTTGTGTGCAGACACATGGAATCTGCATCTCCATTGTAACCAGGGTGGCAGATGGAGAGAGTAGACTGCTTTCTCCTGTAATTAAATTTCAGAACTACAGGTAGTTGGAAAATAATAGTGCCACTTTCATTAGTCTGCTTTCCTGTATGCCTATAATTCTGTGTCAAAATGGAGTATGTTAATGAATTAATATGTACACCGTGCATCAAGCAAAAGCGGGGGTTTATATTCTTTTTTGTATGTGGTACCCTTCGGAAAAGATTAATTTGCTATTAAAATATACATTAACGAACACCATGAAGCAAACAAAGATTAACTGCCTCATAAAAGTAATCCTGCAGCAGTCGTAAGATTTCTCCCAATTAAACATTAATTGGATAAATTTTGCAGTTACACCATGCTACTGAGAAAACACCTAAACCCAGGCAGATTGGAACCTTTCACGTATATCCTGTCTTTCTACTAATATTTTTGAACTAGTGGTGAACAAAATGTACATATACTTAAAATTTGATCTCAGGCTTTTAAATGTGGACAAATGTTAAAACGTGGGAACAGTGAGTGCCTGTTGCTTCCGAAAATAAAGCCCAACATGATACTAAGAACAGTATTATTATAAAACGTTTCTTAAAATGTATTTCACCAGCATATTTAGCAAAATGTTTTCCTCAGACAGTACAATGTAGCCAAGAAGAACCTTGAATTCTGGGCTCTTGTGGACTGGAATTACAACTGCATTGTAAAGAAAAAGAAAAGAGAAAAATTTCTCTAATGTGTAAATTGTGTCTAAAAAATCTATGCTCATCCATAAATAGATCAGACAAGAACTCCATTGCAATTACTGCTTGAGCATTCACAAACTTTTCTGAAAAATGATAATTTTAGTCAAATCTCTAGATGCCGTGTGGAAATTCACATGCTAGTTTTGAATGGATCGATATTTTTTTGTTGAATAAGAGAAATTCCCTTGCTAAAAGGAATTAGTAATCGAGTGATGAGGCATTTCCTTGTAAGATTCATTATTTGGACCTTGAATCTAGGCTTGGCTAGATTTTGTCAGAGTAAGTGTATCCAAGTGATTCGAGATGCTTGAGACCTGTCTCCCAGTTGTTCTGATCAATTTACTTGCCCTTCTGAAGAGCTGTTTATACCAAATAGAATTATGTACAAAGTGGAAAACAAAATGACATAAATACAGGATTTCTCTGTAAATGAAAACTTGTAGCAGACTCAGCCTTATCACAAGTGCCTTGATAGGCAGGACAGAACAGCCACTGGAACTGATGCAGTCTGGTAGATATATCCAGAATGATTGCTGTATTAAGCCTTTGCTCTAATCAGTAATTCTGTTGTTTTGCTTTCCTCATTGGTCTCACAGTTGAGGCAACTGTCAGAAAAGGCTTTTTAACTTGTTTGATACATTCATGTAGTGATTCTCAGACTAGAATATTCATTCTTATTAATATTTGCAATTAATCATGGCCCATGGGAGTAGCTAGAGGACATGCAACACTACACAGTTCAACCTTAGAAAAAACCCACATGCAGATGAAGCTGTCAGTTTGTCTGCAGTCATATTTTCCATTCATTCTTTTCCACAATATTGCTTAAGAAAGGTAAAGTTCTTAAAACGTCTTTATCTAGTATTGGTAGGCATTTTTTGAAAGACCTTTTGATGGATGTATGAATGCCTGTGCAATTTATTTTCTGATTCTGAGAATCACATTCTCAAAGGTGAACACTCTCAAAAGGCAGAAATAAAAATATTATTTTGCACTACTTATATTCTGTAGCCTGAAAAGAAATAAGAAATGTTATCATAGATTAAAGAGATACACTGTAACTAAAATTGCTTTGGTAAAGGATATTTGAAACAGGTTTCACTATGGAGGTACCAGAGAGAAGTTTCATTTCCCTGTGATCGGATTTTATAATCATAGAATAGTTAGGGTTGGAAAGGACCTTAAGATCATCTGGCTCCAAACCCCCTGCATAGGCAGGGGCACCTCCCACTAAACCATGCCACCCAAGGCTCTGTCCGACCTGGCCTTGAACACTGTCAGGGATGGAGAATTCACAACTTCCCTGGGCGACCCATTCCAGTGCCTCACCACCCTTACACTATAGAACTTCTTCCTTATATCCAATCTAAACTTCCCCTGTTTAAGTTTTAATCCATTACCCCTTGTCCTCTCACTACAGTCCCTAATGAAGAGTCCCCCCTCAGCAACTTTATAGCCCCCCTTCAGAAACTGGAAGGCTGCTATGAGGTCTCCATGGAGCCTTCTACACCAGAACTGTACACAATGCTCCAAGTGAGGTCTGACGAGAGCAGAGTAGGGGGGCAGGATCACCTCTTTCGACCTGCTGGTCATGCTCCTTTTGATGCAGCCCAGGATACAGTTGGCTTTCTGGGCTACAAGCGCACACTGCCAGCTCATACTTGTTTTCTTATCAACTAACACCCCCAAGTCCTTCTGCACAGGGCTGCTCTGAACCTCTTCTCTGTGCCTGGGATTGCTCTGACTCAGATGTAGAACCTTGCACATGGCATGCTCAGACTTCATCAGGTTGGCATCAGCCCAGCTCACAAGCATGTCAGGGTACCTCTGGATGGCATTCCTTCCCTCCAGGGTATCAACGGAACCACACAGCTTGGTGTCATCGACAGACTTGCTGAGGATGCACTGAATCTCACTGTCCATGTCAACCCCATTTTCATGAAGGGGAAAATGGGTGACCCAGGGAGCTACAGACCAATCAGTCATCCATTTTCCCTTTCTTGAAAAGGGGGGTTATATTAACCTTTTCCCAGTCATCGTGAACTTCACCTGACTGCCATGATTTTGATTATGAACTGAGATCTCTTCAGCAACAATAGCACCAGGAATCGTAATTAGAGTTTTTGACTTCTTAAGTGTAGATTAGAGATGAAAAGCTACTGAGAAAAGGTGAACTTGAGGTATAGTGTAGATATTATACATGAGAAATATCTTGATGAAAAAGTCATTGAATCAACATGGAGTTTGGTGTATGATCACAAGCAAGGCAGAGGGACTGGAGCTAATACACCTGATTTCAGTCTTCTCATAGTTACAGCATACTTCCCTTAAGTTCTGTCTAATTTGTGACAAATGCAGTAGAGCTAGGGCAGTTTGCAATTTCCACATAAGCAGTATTTGCAGCAAAATAGCTGACTTGATTTCTGTCAGTAGCTGATAGCAGATGTCTAGAGAGGAGTGTAGAAACAAGGTATTTATGTACTGTGTGCTTCCAGTACAGTCTCACAACCTCCAAAGAGTCACAGTTCAGATAATCCCTAAGGCAGTGGTAGTGTCTACTGGTTTAAGAGACACTGGAGTTTTTTTCTTTAATGAATTTGTTCATTCACTTTTTGAGTCTGAATAGTTTTACTGTCCACCATATCGTACTGCAAAATTCCTCAGCTGACCCGCATATTGCATAAAGTAAATTCTTTGTTTCAAGGCCTCTAGTTTCTTGTATTTAAAAAAAAGGGTGGATAGATTCCCTATTTATGATCTTTCTATCGTATGTGATGCTATAGTGTTGTCATATCTCCCATAGTTTAATCTTTTAACTTTGAAAGGTCCTGGACTAGTTACACATCTGCAGAGTAGAAATTACTTTGATCATGCTTTATTGCTTCACAGCACTAATTATGCGATTACGTAACAAAAAATTGTGAAAAAGGAGGTTGGAAAGAGAGAGAAAAAAGGGAGGAAGGATGGGAGGGATGGAGGAATAATCTAAATACAAGCTGCAAGAGAAAAGAAATTGTATAGGATACAAATGTTACACCACTTTGAGCCACTGGAGATATCTTTCATGTTCTTTTGTAGTTTTTTCCTTTTCATTATAGCACTTTGGTTATTATTTTAATATAT
The DNA here is from genome assembly GCA_024733675.1 of Psilopsiagon aymara. Classification (NCBI taxonomy): domain Eukaryota; kingdom Metazoa; phylum Chordata; class Aves; order Psittaciformes; family Psittacidae; genus Psilopsiagon; species Psilopsiagon aymara. The sequence goes on along the minus strand of JANRGW010041503.1, from coordinate 12,221 downwards.
TATATAATTATAATTGATTGTTAAAATTTTGGAGTACCAGCCTTGAAGATGAAAGGTACACATTTGTTACGCTATAATTAGATTGTACATTCTTTTTTTAGGAGTTTTTTTAAATGGTAGTTTGCCTGAAGGTTCTCATTTTAATTTAGTTTGTGTGAAACTGAGGGAACTGAAGGATTACAGTATAATGAGTTAGTTAGGTTTTGTGTGTGTATGACATGTCCTTTTGAATTGTTTGGGTTTTGTTAATCAGAGATCACTTTACTGCCATGGACTTTTATGCTTTCACAGTTCATGAAACTACTGTTCTTCCTTTAGCAGATATATGTATTTCAAGGTAGAGAAAAGCTTTCTGCCAGTTGCCAACTGCTGCTGCCTTTGTGGCAGCAGTGAGAAAGCATTATAATAAAAAGCAAATTATTTGTTGCTGCTCTTGAAAAGCCTAAAAGAATTAAAAGGTAAAGATACTGCAATTTTTTAACCAGCCCCATTGCTACTACGAATCGTATATGAGCATAAATCTGCGTGCCTAAAGTGGCAGGTTAGTATGTATTCCAAGTACTTCAGAATCTTACAAAGGCAATAGGGGTGTGTTAGCTTTGCATTTCTGAAGAGGATCAGCAAATCATATGCATAGACTGCTCACTTTGTAGGCATTCTCTTTCCGTGGGATTGAATGGTAGAGATGTAAACTTAAGAATCATCAAGCACAACGTTCAGTCATAGGCACCTGTCACATCATTCTTTTCATAGAAATATCAAACTCCACCTGTTCCTACATTTTAGGCTTCTTCTGATTTCCAGTCTCTACTTATACTCATTCACTTTAGCCCCAGTGCTGTCTTTTATCTTTGAATCTCAGTTCCTATTTCTTTACAGATTACCATATTATGTGTACATCTGTTCTGTTGCTTTTGACTTTGCTTGTCTTTTCCAAACTGCACATTTTCTTAAACCTATGTTCTAGTCATGATTGCTTTTCTATGACACTGCACTTCTGTTCTCTTTATAATATTTGATAAACCTTAATTTCATAATTTCCTTATATGCTTGGGAAACTGATCTTTTCAATAGATCCTGTTTACCCCTTTGGTGCACTTCTGTATGGAGGTTTTTGCTTTTTCTCATCTTCCTCTTCTTAATGTTCTCACATGTCCACTGTCTAAAGTCGTCAGTTTGATTGCACCTTCTTTGGATAGTAGTCTCATTTGTTTTCATGTGAAAGACTATCAAGGCATTCTTTGTTGTTCTCCTCATGACATCTTTCAAACATCTAATACATCTGAATAATCATCTGAACTGCAGCTGCATCTCCAGTTCCTGTATTCTTTCTACATGATCTCTACTAGGTGGCACTCCAGGCATAGGTAGCTCTCATCAGGAGCTACTTTATGGTAATGTGCTTTGCACTGAGGCATCTACACATTCTTTGTCATTCTTTTCAGTATCCTATGCTGGTCAGTTGAATATGACCTTCCTGTACCAGCTGAAATGCAGGGAAAGACAGCAGAAGATATAACTTGCCCCCAATTGAAGTCAATAGCAAAACTGTTAATGGCAGAATTTCCTTTGAAGAGAACTCATTGAGATCCAAGATCAAGACCAGAATCATTTTTATAAAAATCGGAAAGTTACATAGTAATGATCCAATATGGAACCACATCTTTCTTTTCACCAGTGGAAAATTAGGGCTACAGAAGATAGAGCCCAAAATCAATCCAATGATAAGTCTGGTGTGTGGGAATTTCTGAGTCACTGTCTCATTAATTCATTTAGATTATTAGGTTTTTCATAGGCAGTATCGATCAAAAAATTAATGTGTGTGTATTCACACATACATATATACAGAGATCAATAGTGGGATTCTTTATGTTGTTAACATTTGGGAGTGTTACATGACTTCATTTATCTCGGTGTCTTAGTACCTCCCAGGTATTCCCACAATAGGCTTGTTTTGCAAGGTGGTGACTGGTTTGCTTGTTTTGCACAGTAAAGTGGGGCAACATGAAAATAAATCACTTCCAACATTACTCAGGAGGCTCATATCAACTGGAAATTTAAGCCATAAACCTTGAGAGCCAAATTTACGGTATAATTGCTAAGCGTCCTGCAATTGATTCTGAACTCCTTTAGTTTTGACATTATAACATTGTCTTCATAACACAATATTGTCTTTATAGTACCTATTGGTCCCCTTGCTCTTGTAATTCATTTTAGTGGTGATCATTTGAAAACTAGAAAGTTGTGCAGAAGATAATTTTAAAAGATAATGTGCATAATAAAGTCTAATATGATGCGTATGCCAATTTTGCTCTGGAAAAGAAACTTTAGGTAGCACTAGCCATCCTTCAGAGAAACACCTCATGAGAATTAACTAAATATTAAAATCATATTAAAAAAACATAAAAATTAACTATGATGTACAGGCAGAATTCTAAGCCTTAGATTGCCTGTATTTCTGACATTTGGCTATTTTCTTAAGCTTTCCTCTACAGAGATTTATGAGATCATTGAGCTGTTCATAATGGAAAGGAAAACACTAACACGACAAAGTAATCTTCCATCCATGGGGCAGTGAAACAAACTGCATTGTTTAAATCATTCTTGAAGTTAATGAATCAGCAGGAAAAATCCTTCCTGAAGACCTAATGTCTCCAAAATATCACCTGTCTCCCTAACAGCTGATAACAAAATCCACTAGTGTCTTTGCTGTTCTATTCCTTTCCACAGAGATGTGACCATGGTTATCCTGGGAATCTTTCTCAATAAAACATAGAAACAAACTAGATCATAGATGACTTGATTTGCTAGCAACAGAGATAATATAAAATATTTACAATTTAAATTTTTGTATTTATTGTGACTATTTGTCTCCAGTGAGGATTTAGCTACTGTGTTTCATGCTTGGGTCGCTGCAGTTCTTTCTTCCTGACATTGAATTGGAAAGGCATTCAGAAATTCCACCTGTGCAAGACAAAAGAACCCAAATCTCCTGAGAGCATGCCAGGTGCTGTTCTCCATATTTCTTACAGGCCTTCCAAAATAAAAACACTGCATATCCAGCAACCTGTTCTCCATTCTTACCCTAGGAAAACAACTGCTCTCCATGGAAGCCCAAGGGCTGCAGTATTCCGCTGTTAAGCACTCAGGAACTGAGATCAGACTGTTCTTGGCAGAGGGCCCTATGTTGTTATTTTGTGCCAGAGCTGATTAGAATGAGTCTGATCACAATCGATTTCAGATCACAGTGCTGAACTCAATCTTTCTGCCAAGCCCTTCAATCAGTAACAAAGGTAGTTAAAAGAACTTTCAAAAGTACAGATCATCCAATAAAGTCACTTGACCTGATAAGAGGTGAAGAGAAAGTTTTTACATACAGAGGCAAATCTCACACAGGGTATCAGAAACTGTTTGTTCAAAAACACAGCAGGAGCCATACTGAAGCTACTAAAAATGCAGATTCAATTTCCAAAATAGTTCCATAGGGATTTTTATTTTTCACATGGTAGTCACAAGCATAGAAAGAAAGGGCACAGTTTGACCTCTACTATGGTAGTTTGAAAATGCTGTGAATAAGTTGCACTCCTGGCAGATGGAAGTAGTTGCCCTCTATGCAGGCAGGCTTTGGGTTTTGAACCCTGGTGCCCCACACAGATGAGTGCCCTTTTGCATTCTGAAAAAAAAATCCCAACACTTCTATTTCCAGTCACCCTAAATTAAGACTCCTTTCTAACTTCTCAATTCAGCTACTGCAATGAAAAATCAATTATTTACACTAATCAAGTCTCAATTTTGTAATTGCTTCTGAGATAATTTGCTGATGGATGCATTAGTAGTCCTTACGTATTGTGCCACTGGGGACTTCTTTATACTGGAAATGCTCCTCTGAGGAGATACAGTCAATACCCAGAATTTAGCCATAAAATACAACCAGAAAATGTAGTTTTATGTACAAGACTGAATCTTGTACATTGCACATGCAGATTAGCAGAAGGAGAGAGACTCTTACCAAAAGAGCTCCTCTTACCAGGAGAGCTCGTCAGGAAAGGGAGAAAATAGCTTCTCAGCTTTCAAATGATACGGGGCCTGAAGAATTGAGCTGCAGTGTGGTTTACAGGACTGTAGATTTTTAGACTTCCCTGCCTTTTTTAGAACTAATTCAGGGGCAGAGGTGGCTGATTTGCAAAGACTGCTAGAGATATGATCATTAGCTGTTATGTTAGTGGAGCTCAAAATAGTGTTTAATGAGCCACGAGGAAAGATAAATCGCTGAGTTCAGCTCCAAGTCTATAGTAGCTACAGTGAGTATGGGTTTGAAACATTGTCATTAATTAGGCATCGTCAGTTACCTCTTGGATGAAACCAAAGCCATCTTGGGCATCATAAAATACATGAACTACAGTATATGTGACCAGAATTTGAGAATCTAAGTTAATCAACTGGGTAAAACTCTCTTCCAAACTGTTAGAACTATTGATTCACCTATAACATGATATTCATGTTATTAAATTTTCATTCTTATTAAAGATAGTTGATTTATATTAAGGAAAAAAAAAAAAAAAAGGAAAGATTGGTGGTAGCATGTGGTTAAGTACACAAATATTCCATAAAGAAACTCTCATAGCACAGCGGGAGAAGCAGAAAGAGTACATGGTGATGCCAGTGCCTCCATCCACTATCGTGTAGGATTCTGCTGATTCTATGAAAGTTTTGGTCTTTACATTGGTGTCTCCATGAACACCACTTTCAGGCAGGAAAGAGTCAGCTACTCGTTTATCAGAAGCAATACATCCCAATTTTAATCTGCATCACGAGGATAGGCAAATTATTTCAATTCAGATTTTTGAAATAAACCACTATTATTTGTAGGAGCATAGCCAGGAAAAGTCATAGAATGGTTTGGGCTGGAAGGAGTCAAAAAGTACCTGCACGCAAGCTTCCCTTGTAAGACTTCCCTAATCCTGGACATTCCTTACTATTTCATGGAATAAGGGGGAAACTCTTCCTATCATGACTTTTCTCTGAATACCCATATAAAGCCTCTTCTGCTTGGGACCTAAAAGTACAAGACTAGATTCACTTACATATTCAATGTAACAACCTTGAGTTTTCCTAATGTGCCTGATGCCTTCTGGGTTCCCCAGACATAAGTAGTTGTCAAGGTGGCACAGATCTGTGGAAAGGCTACCTGGGCATGACAAGAGGACTTGGCCTTCAGGAATGTCCTCCTGAAGCTAGAATGTCTTTAGGACTGCTCTGGCCAGTGTGAAGCCAAACTACTGGATATTTTGTTTGTATGAAGGAGAGCCTTTAGATACTACAGAGGCAACACAGGAATATCAAGTCTTCATATGGCTTATTCTGTCCTAGGCTTGGGGCAGAAAAAAGTTAAGCCTAGCAGCAGTCTGATGTGCCAGTTCCCCATAGCCATGCCAGGCATACCTCAGCTGCAGCCAACAACGTGGCACTGGGGCTCAATTAATCAAGAGAGGTTATATAACAAGCACAGAATTTCAGCTGGAAAAATTCAAATGTATCTGCACACAAAACCCTCATTGTCCAGTCCAGTCACTCCTGTTACGCACCAGCTGCTTCTGTGAACAATTTTTCAGCTTATCCTCAAACAGTATCTGTCCTTGATCATGTAATCAGTATTTAAAGCTGTGACTGTGATGTTACTGATCCCACTTGTGCCTCCAGCATGTGTTTCAATGGAAAATCCAGCACAGAGGGAAAGTGCAGAACACTTTCTCAGCATCCACAAGAAGAAAAAGATGCATTTTTCTCCCTCCTGAGTTTATGGTTCGTTGTATAATATCAATAATCTCTATTGCTTTCATATACTTGCAATAAGTGGCTTTTGAGATCAATGAAAATCTGAACTTCGCTTTGGTTATTAATCATTCTCAGTAGCCATTTATTGCTTTATGTGTTACAAATAACAGAAGTTATTCCTCAAACCTACCAGATCACTGAGGACTGCAAATTTCAAACCTGAGAGACAGATTTACTGATGGCAATCCCTATGTTGTCTTTTATAACAGTAAGTAATAATAACAGCACTGTGCCTTCAACCTGCAAATTTCAAACCCCACTCTACAATGCATTTAGGAAAATGAACCTTGCTTCTGTATTTGAAGGAGGGAAGAAGGTGAGGATATGGTAAGAAATATCTGTGAAGAGCCCTCACCGTTTTTCTGTCATTATCTGAGAAAGCAGTATTTGTAACCTGACGGAATATTAGTATCTGCCCTTGATGTCATCCTGCTAGCAAAGCTTGTTGGGAGTCAACTTTCTGGCTGCAGCTGGGGAAGAGGCACTGATGGCCCTGGGGGAGAGGCTGTTTTGCTATTCCTGGCCAACATCAGCAAAACTGGTGTGAAACAACATGTTCACTCAACAAACTTGCTCCACATGTTTCCTAATGTGACCAGTCTTCAGACCCTTTCTTTTCTCCCTACCTTCTTTCTGCCTTGGGCCTAATCACGTATTTTGGGTAGTCATAAAATAAAAATGGGCAATGGCATTTAAGGAGAGAAATCCCGTTGTAAGTTTGGGTTAGGAAAGCATGTTCAAACCCTGACAGTAGTGTGGGTCCTTCACAGAGAATGGATGATCATGAATTTGAGCACAGTGTGCTATTCTCTTGTATTAGGGGCTTCAGCTTTGACATATATCTGCCTCTTAGATGTCTCTGCCTTAATAATCCATCATATTATATTCCAATTAAAATACAGAGCCTATTTCTCAGTTCAGTGGAATTCCATGTTTGTTTACACAGGTGATGACATTGGTATAATTTTTTTTGCCTGCACATGGGATTTACTAAGTGTGGTAAGAAACTAACACAACTAATGGCTGTAACAACTTTGAGTGCGAGCAGTCAGTTGTGCAGGAGCAAACAGGGTGTTCTCAAGACATGGCACAAACCAACTGACTGTTGCCATAGGAAGACGATGAGGTTGTGTGAGGTCAAGCTGTGTTTATGAGGAAGGATTTTTTTTTTTTTTTTACAGTGGGGGAGGTAAACCAATGGAACAGGTTGCCTGGGGAGGTGGTAGATGCCCCATTCCTGGAAACATTGAAGGCCAGATTGGATGGTACTCTGAGCAACCTGGCCTAGCTGAAGATCCCCCTGCTTATTGCAGGGGAGTTGGACAGAATGGCCTTTAAAGGTCTCTTCCAATCCAAACCATTCTGTGACTCTATGAATCCTGGCTGTCTGGGAACAGATGTTATTGGGAGCTCAGAGAAAGAACCCCAGACATCTTTCCCATACAAGTTACATTAGATGGGGGTAGGAGCAGATGGTCAGTAGGTCAGCATGAGAGGTCCACCAGCAACATTGGCAGTAAGTACATAGTGGAATGTGTACCATAGTGTCAGTTTGACAGTGCTGCAAGTATATACCTCCTTATCCTACAGATTTTCAGCCAGATAATATGAAAATGTTATGTTCTCTCATCTGCTTTTCCGCAAGATTCAGAAAGCCAAAGTAAAACTGGACTGGGATATCACATAATTTTTGTTTGGGCCTCAGCCAATGTGAAGAAATAGAGCGGAAAACCAACTTTGATGGGTGTGACGGAATTTGGTAACAGTCTCAGTGACTGGCTGTTTTGGGGTTTGGGGTTTTTTATTTGTTTTGTTGGGGTTTTTTAGTCAACTGCACAGAATTCACTTTCTTCTCCCAAATGTAGTGTAGGTACTCTACTCTCCAGTGTTGCAACTGTCTTTAACCTTGCCTCATGGTTTAAAAACTCTTTGCCCAGATTAGCCACCTCAGTTCCCATAGTTTATTTTAATGTTTTCTACAATTTAATAATGACCCATCCTGCTGAGTCTACTTCTGCATGTAAAATGAGTCTATACTATTAATGACGGCAATTTTGTGTTATTGCAGCACACAGTTGCAACAGACACTGTGTGAAATGAATATCTGAGAAAAAGTATGAATAAAAACTTTCCTGGTTTTCAACAAAACATTTGTCATGTTGTATTTCCATTAAGCTTACATAAGACACGGTGCCACCCTGCAAAGTACCTACGTCTTAACAGTGATTGCTTATTCTGTGGATTACTTCCCTTTGAATATTAGGAACTATATTTCAATAATGGAAGTAAAGATGATTTGTTCTTTAGTCACTCTAGCTCGACAGAAGAAAATCAGAAGGGGGAGAATTGGTTCCTGTTCCTTATGCATCACTGGCTGAATTGTTTCCACATTTCAAGTTTAATCTAAATTACACTTGTGTAACTCCAGAATATGACAGAAGAAATGCAGCACTGGAACTGAGAGAGGTCTTATAACTTGCTCTTGGAAGTTTCAAAAAGTATTACTGACATCTTCCCCCACCCTCCCTTGCTTTCCTACCCTACTTTTTGCAAAGACATTTGTTAGGGATGTCTTATAACTTGCTCTTTGAAGTTTCAAAAAGTATTACTGACATTTTCTCCCACCCTCCCTTGCTTTCCTACCCTACTGTTTGCAAAGACCTTTGTTAGGGATGTCTGAGGTGGTTGTTCATGGAGCTCAACTGGGTCTTGCCAGCCCTCTTCAGAACTGGGTGAAGAGCAGATCTTCCATATACCCAGTGAACGCATATTAATCTTATTAATCAAATAATATTTTGTCTCTAGCTATCTGAGAAGGAGTATAAGGCCTCTTGCCTAAATATAAAAATTGCCATGCTGTGTCAAACTAGAGATCTGGTTAGTTCACTTAGTTACCCTGTCTCTGCTACTGGGCAATATCATATGTTTCAACAAGACTATTAGAACACTGCATGTGTCTCCACTTTTAGAAATCAGCATTTTACTGTGATTACAAAAAAGACTCTTGTTAACTAGTCACCAGAACACAGGAGTCTGGAAAGATGAGTTCTCTAAATGATTCTTTCTTTGAATTGCTTTGTGCCCTCAGGCAATTCACAAAGGTTGTGACTCATTTACCAAGTCAGTATAAAAATATTCACTAGGCTTTGCAAGTTTATAGGGGCTGGATGCCTTTATGAAGCCGTGTGTCACTGCAGCATAGCTTGTCATACAATACCCATAAAGTCTGCTGCAGCCAATAAGAGAAAAACATGCCATGAAAAGTAGTTTAGAGATGCTCTGACATCTTGTAAACAAAATGGACAAATGAGGTTGTAAATTTATGATCTAGGGAAATTTGTACAGAGTAGAAATGGCAAACTTAGAATTATGGTGTTGTATTGAACTTTTTTCTTGCTTATATTTTTCTAAAAATAACAAAAGAGCTAATGAGCAGAGAACAACAGTGTAAATTGCAGAGAACTGTGGCATAAGCCCCTAACAAATGTTCAACAAAAATGAGCACTAATGATCTAGCAGCCTCAAAACAGACAAAGAAACTAGTTTTGTATTGACTCAAAACACAAAGACTTGTTATGTCCAAAATTCTCTACAGCATCTAAGGGGAGTATGCTATAAATCTTTTGTACTTGCAAAAATGGTAAGAATGATGAGTTTTTCTTTATTCGCAAATTGATTTCGGAAACCTATGAGGTATGTTTAGATTGGATATGAGGAAGAAATTCGTTACTGTAAGGGTGGTGAGGCACTGGAATGGGTTGCCCAGGGAAGT
>JANRGW010041501.1:0-36990 GCA_024733675.1 Psilopsiagon aymara | reverse complement strand
AAAAAAAAAAAGAAACAATTTCAATTTATAAACAAGCTATTTATAGCTCACAGGCATGCAGTGCATATAAATACCTCAAGCAGAATTTCAGGGCTAAATGATTTGTTTCTACCATGCTGAAGATTTTCTTTCTGCTGCTGCTATACACAGAATGGTAATCTTTATCCCATACCATACCATTCAGCTTCCTACATATGCACCATTTAAAGATAAACAAAGGGATGGGATTTCTCTTATTACATGGTGTTTGGAGTAATACATATACCTGTTGACAATTTTTAAAAGAAATATTGCTATATATACTGTTCACTATAGCAACATAAACAAAAAGGTGAAAGTAAAAATATTTTTCAAGGACATATCCCAGAACCACTGAATTTTTTTTCTTTCTGAATTTTGATATACACAGTTACTGGATTGTCTGTCATCTGTGCTGAGTACATTTACACATAAAGCAGGCAAGGTCATTTAATCTCATCTATGTCTAATTAGTGCTGAACTGTAAGTAGGCTGTTGGTTACGAATGTCATCTCAAGTGGTGGATCCCCTGTCATCTGAAGTGGTTGAATCTCCCTGAAAACCCAGTGCCCTGGATCGCACCCATGATCTCCTCTAATTATCTGTGGCAACTTTGATCTGCACCAGTCCTGGAGGATCCCTTCTGCCACCATGCAGGGCTACCCTCCGTGTGCAGAAATGCCATTTTGCAGGGAAAGAAACTGTATGGGCAGCTGCTGGTGTAGCTAGGAAAGAGAGGAGGGATCTTAATCTGTGAAATATGCTGCCCTTTACTGATGATAGTACTGAGTGCAATGTGAGACATGGGCATGCATTCTCTGAGAGTTGAAAAAAAAGGTTTGCTTAAAATGAGAAATCTGTAGAAACTTCTAACTTTGCAGTCCTGGTTTTAAAGTAATGCCTCTTTGAGAAAAGAGCTGTGTAATTTCATGTATCTTAAAGCACAGTTTTACACACTGAGTATTGTTTAACAATGCTGAACACAATAACTATCATTGCCACTTAAATGTATTGTGGAAGACATGAACATACATTTATTTGTATAATGCAGCCTTGGTTGTTATTGTGGCCTTGACTGCATCCTGATTTAAAAGGTCAATGCTTGTCATACATCTCATTGCAAACAAGGCCAGAGTTCTTATCAATCTGTGCTGTGAAGACTGAGCTGTTGCCAGGTTTGTTGGATGATTTCAGATTGTTATAATTATACTTAGCCTTGTGTTGATATCACTGTTAAAATTATTGTTATGTGTATTCCTTATGCATGTTCGTTGGTTGCTATTGAAAGATGTGAGAATAATTCACCTTTTTTTTTTTTAATTACCTCCAATTTGTCCTGACGTAAATGGGGTATACTTTTATATAGATGTGTGTTTATTTTGTATAAATATGTATGTATAAAAGAATACCTTGGGAACTGAGACAAAATAGCCATTTAGCTTTTGAAGACTAAAGTTACTTGTGATATAAATATTTTTGGTTTATATTCTTTAATTGAAAACACACTAAGAAGATAAATCACTCTATGGTGATTTGTATTTTCCTGAACCAGTTAAGAATCCAAAAAGTAGTATTTAAGACTTTAAGTCTTTGTATAATTATAGCCATATACCAAGGGAACTCATTATGGTATCACTGAGGTTTTTAATGAAAAGATTTGAAAGAAAGTTCTTTTCATTAATAAGATGGTTGAATATACCTATGTGTTATGATATGGAATATTTGATTACAAACAGAGGGAGTTTATGTCTCATTGCTATATTTTTTGGATGTTTGAAATCAGATAGCAGATTTGATTATAAGGATGACTTATTGTAGATGTGAACAACATGCAGACAGGACTCTAAATAAGTACCCTTTTCAGATTAGTTAAGTATTGCAAATCCACTTAGTTTAACAGGGCATACAGGTACTCATACCTTCAGAAAATCAGATAATGTATTTTAGATGTTTGCTTTTAGACCCATCAAATTATAAATGCTGTCCATTAGATTAAATTCTTTGTGACCTGCAGAGAATCCAGACCTGACTCCTCAGGTCCAATTATTCTGGGCATGCCCTACAGTGGGCAGACAGGCGTGATAGCCCCTGCCTCTATTTAACCACTGGTTCCTTTGTGCATTTAAAAAAAAAATAAATCTCTGAAGCTACATTTTGATCTAAGTCCATTCATAGTCCATTAGGGCTTTCAAAGCTCTGTCACTTTAGTAAAGGCTTTAGTGGCAACTTCAGCTCTGTGCACATGTGTGTGCATGTACTTGCATTCATGCTTTCTAGATGATGTACTTTAATGTTTTCTAAAAATCTAAATTGAGCAGCAGCTCAATTTCCACTCCACCTGTTTGGCAATTTAACCATTCCCTCTACTGTAAAATTCTTTAATATGATATATTTAAAATTAAATAAAACTAATCAAATCTGTGTTTTCAAATAAAGAGAAGCAATTCTGATTTCATGTCTTATCTGTGAAAGCTACTGTCTCACATATGACACAATGTAGCTGCAAGCTGCTGAAGCGGAACTCATGAAATGAGGAGATTTGCTCTAAAATCTTAGTTTAAATGTTTTTATTCCTTCTGGAGAAGTTGAGATGGGAACTTCTGAGTTTCCCTATGGTTCTCTGTAAACTGCTTATAACCATACTGGAGAGAATTCACAAGTAAATCTTATGATTTTTAGGCAATCCATAAGCTTCCATAAGCTGAGCCCTTCAATAAAATACCAAATGTCAGAAGACTCTCCATGAAGTCAAGAAAGTTAGAAATGTTGACATATGCAATAAGTGAAACACTGCTCTGTATGTGTTGCCCTCATTTAATATAGTAGGAAATCTCCATGGGGGTTGTTGGTTTGGACATGCATATGTACAGCTTATTAATCTCTAAGAAAATTTCTCACAAGGCTGACACACGATTCTGTTTTCTCAACTCATTATTTCATCACACCATTCCTAAAGCAGTTTTCATTAGAACTACTGTTTTACTGAGGTTTTTACAGTCTATTCTGAACTACATATCGATGTTGTGTTAAGGATTCTCTTAAATAAGTTCTTCATTACTCATAGTCTATGCTTTTACATTCTGATTCTTTTGCCTGATAATCTTTTCATAATGAGAAAGGTAGTTGTCACCAAATTGTAACTGTTAAATTCTGAGCCAAGACTGATGCCCTGTCAGAAGTTTATTTTTATCAAAAATTAATTTTGTAAATGTTGTGCATCTGTTTCAAATTTGTTGTGTTTCTGGCGACCTGCAGGCAATTGATTGTATAGTATGACAAAGGAGAAGTTATGTCACAAATGGCAACTTTCTAGTTTCTAAAACTTGACTTCATTTTATGGAGCTTTTGCAAAGCCTTTTATCTTGCAGATATTCATGAGCCATTATGATATCTTTCTGCTGCAGAAATTATAATGGTTAAAACAAGAGATGTTTGTTTTGAGGGAAGGTACAAATGAAAAGGGGAAAATGCTTTAACAAAAGCGAGTCTGAGACAAGCTGTTTCAGTTCCAGGCTCAGATAAGTGGTTATGCTCCCTAACCTCTGAGTGATTAGGCTTACGTGTTTTGAATAGAACTGGTACTTTTAAGGATATAGATAAAATAATGTGCTATTTCTTTGTTAGGTGAAACCAGATTATTAGAACAAGAAAAACCCATAACATTCTATGACTTTTGTAGCAAGTTATTTGCAATTTGAAATCACAAAATCTGAAGACAGTAATAATGTAAATTGAAAAGTGCTCTCTCTACAAAAGTAAACTTTTCTATAATCCGAAGTCTGAATGAAGCCATTCTGTCAGATCTTGACAAGTAATGCTCTCTATTCTCAGAAAGGCCATCCACTTTCACTTGCTTTTAGTACTGGCCTCAAAGGTTCAAATTGTCATCTCATGAAAATGTTATCTAAAATCCTTCTCAGAGATACAGGATTCCCCAGTCTCCGCAAGAGACTTGCTTAATCTATCTACTTGATCATGTTGAACCAGAAAATGTTTCCCTATCTCTTGGAAAAGCAATCGCTGCACGTCTGGGCCAACAGCAAAATAGGATAGCTTCACTAAGAGAGAGCATCAGTTGAGTATATTGGTGAGGTTTGAAAGAACTGCTGTGCTCCATCCTCCCTCAGATCCTGAGTGGGGTAAAACTTAGTATTACCATAGCTAGGCTAACTTACAGTGTCTGAAGATCTGTTCCACCAACTTAGTTTAAATTCCAGTGTTGTATCATAATCCATAATCCATTCTGGACAAATATTTTCCCGATATATCTCAGAAATGGTACGACAGGACAGGACACTGTTGTGGATCAGAATTTAACCTAATTATTGTGAAAAAAGTACTTGAACCACATGTTGAAACAAATGTGACCATATGTGTACAATAGCAATATAAATGGTAGCTCTTTTGTGGGTATTTTTCTGCTTTGTTGAAGACATTTTCATTTTCATTTTGTAGCCAAGCACCAAGACATACTCACAGAGTGGCAGACACTCAGTATCAGTAGAGGTTCAAATGCAGCGGCAGCGGCAAGAAGAAAGGGAGAGTTTCCAACAAGCTCAGCGTCAGTACAGCTCATTACCCAGGTATGGTAACTGTCTGAATCTATTCAGTGTATATAACCCTAGAGCTAATATCATTTGTGGAAGGAAAATGTTGTACTTAGTGCAGACACTTTTGTTTAGCATTGATATAAGGTGGAATGTGTTTGGTGTGAAAGAGGCATAAAATTTCTTAAGTGAAAGCATGTGGCAGCCGTTTACTTTAGGAAGATTACTTCAGAGCTGATTTCAGTGGGATTTCAGCACCCAGCAGAATTGAGCACCCAACAGAACTGAGACACTGAAACAAAGCTATTCTTTGTGACACACCACCCAGTTTAATTTTCTGCAATTAGAAAACTCTCCTGAGCATGACATGGGTTGTCCCCTTTTGACATGTCAGACAATATTATTTTCTGCTGCCTAATTCTTTACTGGATAAAAATTCTGTCTTTGTGATGCTAATACAGAGTGAATATTAAAAGGAAAAAAAAAAAAATCTCAAGACCTCAAACAAAAGAATACAGAACTGAGAAACTCTATCCAAGAAATCAAGGACCTTCAAGTTTCCTATATATATATATATATATTTCTTCTAAATTACTGAGTCATTAGCAAAGGAATAGTGAAAAATAATATAGTTTTCATCTAAACAAATTTATGTATTAAAAACATCTTAGATTCACTGTTTGGGAAAAATTGATATTTACTTGATATTTAGCTTTAAGAATTATTAAAAGTTTGCTCAACTAGTATTATAAATTGTCATAGTCAAACACTGTGCAAATAGTGTCTTTATTTTCAAATATCAGTGGCAATGGTTGAATGAAGAATCCTTAACACCAGAAGTTAATGTCAAATTCCTTTCCAGCAAGGTCCTGTTATTTTTTGTGTTCCATGCGGAAATGGTATGTAAAAAAAATTTATGACAACGAGTTTTAACAAGCATAACATAGCTCCCTTTTTGGGGGGGTAACAAATAGAAGCTTCTTAATAAAATCTTTCTAAGCATGAACTCTTATCCTACCAACATCTTTGAAAGCAAAACACATCTCTCAGATTTTCACATGCTATAGCACCTTTCAGTTTAGAATCTTTCTGTTAAATTTGGAAGGTGGGAAAGGAAAACGTAAAGTTAATGCATTTTCTTAGATTGTTAGTCATTTTGAAGATCTTTTATATTCCTTTTGCTTCTTATCTCTACCTTCCTTGCGGAGGGACCATACCTATTAATGCCATATTGTTTTTCTGGAGAAATTCCCTTCCAGTTTTGCTAGTTCCAGAAATTCACAGATTGGGTGGAAGAACATGGGTGCTAATGACCCTTTTAAGCTGGGGAAAGTATTTTTAGTTTTAAAACTACGATTCCTAAAACTCGCTTATCCTGTTCTGCTTAATCACTGGTAGCATGTAAGGTGGAAGATAATTGAATACAGTTCCAGTGGCAGAAATTAATAACCCTAAAGAGAAAATAAGTTCGCAAGAAATTTGTAAAATAGTGCTTTGGGTCATAGAAATGCTTGTTTAGACTGAGAACTTCCTTCAGTGCAGTTTTCAGCATGAGAAATTATAGCATGCTAGCACTGCATGTTACTGAGTAATTAATGATAATTTGATGACTTTGAGCACTCTGCCCATTTGAGCTGTGCTGAGAGCAGAATGAATTTCAGGGCCTTGAGCTAAAGTTGAGTGCTGTAAATACCATGATACTCCTATAACAAGCTAGGACAACCCATTATCTAGCTTTACAAACTGTGACTGATCTTTAAAGAAATCTTATTGTTACTCGAAACTTAGGTCCCAAGCTTAATGTTGCAGCTGTGGCTTTGCAATAATCAAAGTTTCTACACTGGCTTCATTCTTGACCTTTGTTGTTTTTCATCTTGCATAGTCTCTAGGATCCTCCTTTTTTCCCCTTTGTACATTCAAATCATTAGTAGTGAAGGCAAATAAACTCTTGAGTCAGTTTTAAAGGATCTTCCCAGAAAGACAGGGAAAGTGGGCCAACTAATTCTGAACAAGTACCAGAAAACAGTTGGTAAATTAAATCTGTTCAGCTCGTCATCCTCTTGTCCCATGTGTAACTGTAAAAGCAATGTTTAACTCCAAGCTAATTTTCTAGCACTTAGATTTATCTTGCTCTAGATCAGAAACCTGACAGTTTCGTAGCCTACAGAGGTTCGTTCAATTTGCTCTTGTTCCAGGGAGTGATAAAACATGGCACAGAAACATCTTTTCTTTGGCAAAGTTGGATATGCAAATATCAAGACCATCTTTAAAAATTTGCATAAGAACTTACATTATGTTGTAATTTATGCTGTAATAATTTACATTTGTCCTGAATAACAATTTTCATCTAGAGGTCTCAAAATCTATTATGAAATAAGGTGGATATGGTCATTTTCAAATTACATTTGTGGAAGGAAGATTGCAAAAAACATACGGTGACTTCTTGGTTTTTACTAATGGTAGAAATATTCTCTGGGTCTCCTATGTCTTCATTGCATATTCACTGGATGAGGCCACATTGAATCATGTGTGTTGACATAAAAAAACAAGCCACATGCAAACAACTAAATGAATTTCTATTGATTAATGTCATAATATATTCTGGTTTACCGCTTGATTCTCATACACTAATTTTAATCTCAAAGTGGGTATCTCTTTTGCTGCTGCACAAAATTGTTTTGCTTTATCATCACCAAACTATTTTAAATTCATAAAAGCATCTAGCAGCTTGATAGTAAATTAAAGCTATTTCAAAACCATGATCTGTCTTTAAAAAAATGTGATGGTTTATTGTGAAAAGAGATAAGAATCTGTGATTCTATATATATTTGATTTATTTGTCTACCCCCCTACAGCCAAAAAATGAGCAAAAAAAGGTTGTCTCTGCCTTTTCTTTCATGAAAACTATAGTAAACTGGGAAAGTCCTGATAGCACAAAATTCTTTAGTTCTGGAAATGGGAGGAAGCAACTCTCATCTGTGTAGCTACCTGTCAATAATGAGCTTTATCTTCTGTCTTGTGCAGTATTAGAGCAAGTGCTCTGACAATCTGCCTGTTGCATTTTTAATCAAGTGTGAGTCTAGATTCAAATCTTTCATGAGTGACTTTACAAGTGTTGGCTGTTATCTGGATTCTTAAGAAGCACAACATCTCAAGTCTTTCCCAGTCTGCAACTGAACTGTAGCGCTTTTCTTGATGGTGGTTGTAGCACTGGATGGGTTTTCATGACATATTCCTCCTGGAGAGGCACAGAAATAAAGTTCAACTCTATAGGAAATGTTCTCCTAACAAAAGAGGCAAGATGCCTCTTTGATGCCTCTTTGCAGCAGAAGAGAACATGACTTCTGGAGAATGTTATAGCTGGGGGACACCTGATGGCATTGCAGAAGCACCCTTCTTTCAGGAACTGTTTTCAGTAACAGTAGAAGTGGAACCAGAACATTTGTCTTAAAAACATTTTCTATTTTTCTTTCCAGGCAAAGCAGAAAAAATGCCAGTTCTGTATCTCAAGACTCCTGGGAACAGAGCTATTCCCCTGGAGAAGGATTCCAGACTGCAAAGGAAAATCCCAGATATTCCAGCTACCAGGGATCAAGGAATGGCTACATGGGAGGACACGGCTTCAATGCCAGGGTAATGCTAGAAACACAAGAACTGCTCCGTCAGGAGCAGAGGCGGAAAGAGCAACAGCTGAAAAAAAAAACTTCTTCTGAGGGGCCTAGCAACTATGACTCTTACAAGAAAATCCAGGACCCTAATTATACCCCTCCTAAAGGTCCTTTTAGGCAAGATGTACCGCCTTCACCATCTCAGGTAGCAAGGCTGAACAGATTGCAAACACCAGAAAAGGGAAGACCATTTTATTCTTGAGGTGAAGAAAATGAAGATCAACTTATCATGCAATAAGGAACATTTTCATACAAATACTTATATTTTGAAAACTTTTTAAACTGATGGTACTAAGGAATATATCCGTTGTCTGTTTCAGTGCCTTTAAAAATACAAGCAAAGCATTGGTGCGCCTTATGTCTTTGCTGTTCTATCTCAAGTGTTGAATTCATGGAAGGATGTTCCACCATTTGACAATCAAAGTGGAAGTGAGCAATGCTGCCCCTGCATACCGATTCCCATAGCCCAGTCAGTAGCTGTCAGTGGCTTATTATTAGGATTTGTTGTAATGTGTTTTATTTTGCGGTGACTTATTACACCAACATGCAGCTTTGTGGCATAAAATTAATGAATTTGAGGTTGAAGGAAGCATTAACGTTCTTTTTTATTCCTCTTGGGTCAGGAGGAGGGTTACATATCACTCTTGAGTGGAGAAAGCTTAGCTCTGCTCTGGATTGCAGTTGCAGTTCTAAGATATTTTATGGTGGAGTCATTACCAGTCTTTGTTGATCAATATTTAAGTGTCTGTATGCTGAAAAGCTATCTTTTTCCTATTATGCACATATGCACTCTTTTTCTCTTTTCTCCCCACTCTGAGCTTATTAAAAAAGCCTTTATCCTGACTCATGAGGAAAACAATATTAAGCTTTCCGTTATCCTGAGAATCCTGTTACAATTGCCTTATAATCTTAATACACAGTCCGTTACAAATGAAATAACTGGAGAGAGACTTTTTATACAGTCACAGCCAAGACCTTGATAAGTATATTTTGCTATTTTATTGAAGATGGGAAATTGTGAACAAACATACAACTGAGTTCTGCTTTGCTTTACTTCTGAATTAATTTTGTCTTATGACACTTGTGTCTAGGAAGAGAGCTAGGGAGGGTATCGTCTCATGGTTATCTGATGCACAGTTTTCTTTGGGCAAATTTCGGAGATGGCTTGAAGCAAGAACAGAAGAAATCAAACATTTTCTTTAGATCAAAAAAGTGAAAAGAAAACAATTCCTTCTTTTTACAATTTGTGAAGCTTTGTGGACAATTGCCTTGTGCTTCCATATACTGTATTGTTGAATCATGATGCTACATTAAAAATAAACCTGTAAGTATATGAATGAGAGATAAGTGGAAACCAACTGTTACACATCATCCTGAAAACATGTCAGTATCCAAAAATTACTAAAGCAAAAAAGATTGCTCTAGGAGTGAGTAACATTTGAATGTGCATATGGGATATGAGAATTTCTTTTGCAGCAGCTGTTTTTTACGTTTGTTGGTCTGAAGTTCATGTATTGTAAAAAAATATAGCTGAGTTGCTGAAGTGCCTGCAAATCCTGATGTGAAAAGGCTTGAGAATGGATCTCAGCATATCATGTACAAAAAGGAAAGAAAGCAAGAAAGAAAATCATGTATTGTGTGATTTTAAAAAATGCCTATTTTTTTTACTGGCACATTTTATTTTTGCGCCAACTTGTTTCTAGAATATATGTGAAATATCAGCACACATATCTGTGTCTTTTATGCCTGTTTGTAAACGGTTTTTGTTGTTAATAATGTACTCCATGTTTAAAAGTTGTTATTAGTATAAGCACAGTGACATTGGATGACAATAGCTCTTTTACGCAGAATTTACAAAGCTGTGTAAAACAGCTTTCCTTGTACATATGAAATTTAGAATAAAAGGCTGTTTCCATTCTTGTCTTGGTGTTGCCTGTATACCCTTATGAGAACTCTGCAGATATTGAGTTTAAAAATATTTAACAGATGTTATTTTATCCTATTCCTAGTGGTTTGCCTGTGTCTTTCTGTAAGTGCTGATAAACATCAGCAAAGAAAAAAGATTTACAGCCCAGGTGAAAGCCTGAAGACTATCCTCAGAGGGGAAAACCCACTCAGCTTAATGTCTTCTGTTATTTTAGTCTATACCTGTGACATTTAAAAGGTACATTCCTAAGACTAACCTCTGTGGCAAAAATCTTTCATGCTGTAGCAGAGTCCTCTCCCTGAGGAAAGTACTGTCAGAAGGGCACCCACTGTCCTCTGGCCAAATCTAGGCACATATGAAGAAGCTGCCTTTGCACTAAGCATGTGTTTTTGGCTTTGGTGCAAGCCCTTCACAGGAATGTTGACATGGTGAAAAGCAGGAGAAGGCAGATTTATGAATAAAGCAATATTTACGGTGCCAGTGATTCTGGTTCCCCCATTAGTATTGGAGCTGTGTCTGGTTTTCTCCCTCTTTCCCTTTTATTGGATACTGCAGGAATGTCAATCATAATTCTGTATATGCATGACATCAGGCTGTTGCCATGGTAATATTAGTGTCAAATTATTCACTGTGACTTTAGTGTGGGACTCAAGGGGAAGAGTAGCAGGAACTGCTTGGTGGACAGGCAGCTTTTGGTGCCAAAATAGCATAAAGGCACGGCTTTGCAAGAGACCTAAATTGCAGTGGCTTCAAGTTGTGAGTGAAGAAATAATTGCATTTGCAGTGTTGCAGGCCTTGCTGTCTCATCTCTTGACTGCATTCCCAAATTACATAGTCTGATGTTTCTATGGAATAGTTTGGACAGGCAAATAATTGCAAGCACTAAAAAATGCATCCACAGGAATGTAAAACAGGTTGAAGTCCTTTTCAAAATAAAGTCCTTAATAAACTATTGTAAGAAAAAGTGCATATGTTTGGAAAAGTATGAAGTGTGGGATGCTTTGAGAGGATGGCACATGTTAAGGTTTACACTTCTATGAAAATTCTCTTTGAGGTGCTAACAATTTGCCATGATCAGATGTATTCATAAAAAAAGGCAGATGTTTTCTTCGGGCCATGCCTGTGTTATGTTAGTAAAGAATAAGGTCTTTTTCTGGCTTTGTCATGGTGTCTTCTTCCTGACATAGCATAGAAAGGATTTCTAATATTAACTCACATCAGTTGCAAAGGGCAATAAGGAAGTGGGAGGGGGATATTTTAATAGAAAACGACCTCTAGTTCTGCAGAGTGAATAGATTAAAAAGTTAATTGAGGTAACTACACTACTGCAGCAATTTGTTTGTGGATGCATTACCATTAAAGAGATTAACTCTGTAACAGTGTATTTAGGAATGGTCACAGGGCAGACTGTAAGGGAGTTCACAAAATCAAGGAGTGGGTGTAAAGCTTGCGTGTGTTTCTCTGTTGAAATCCCAAAAAAACCATCTGCAAAGCCTGCTGGGTTTTTAGCAAAATAATTTGCTAATGCTATTGAAATTCCATGGGAAAGTTTAATGTTACTAATGCAGAAGACTGCTGCCTTTCTAAAAAAAAAAACCTATTTCCCCTCTTCTTATAGGGCCTCCTTGGAAACAAAAGTGTAGCCCCAGTGAGTTATTACATGGGCCAGATAGTTTAGTATATGTCTTTGAGAACTCTGCCATCAAAAACAGCAAAAAATGGCATAGAGCCCAGCTGAACATGGCCGGAAAGTACAATTGCCATTTATCCCTGGCAAAAGCAGGAAGAACAAGAGAACAAAATTTGAACCCATCATAACTGTAGATATATGGCCTGCCTTTCATAGCTGTGCTGATGTTTTGCTCATGTTCCCTCTGCTTATGAGTGTCTGTAATATTGCATTTATTTCTGCTGGGTATGTTGAGAAGGGAAGGGAAAGAACCCTGGCCATACAAAGAAGAGATGCACCAGATTAGCAGTGTTGGCTAAACACAAGATGTTCTTGAGTAATTCAAACCTTTGAACTTGTGTTGTTGAGACTTAAAGTGAATTTTGCTATTGCGTGTCCTGGCTTGCAAGTCTATTTTCAAAATATTTCCTAATTCTATTTGCTGTGCCTGACTGTTTCTACATCTTTCTCTCCCGAGTCCTCAGTCTTGTTCATAGGAGTCGTGAGGAATCTGTCAGGAATGCAAATGCAGAAAAAAACACATCTATTTTTTATGCTGCTGTTGTGGCACCACACCCTGGCCTTCCAGACTCAGTTTATAGTTTATACCTTATGTGGCAAAGGAAGAGCAAGGGTCAGAAATCCAGGATGGCAAACTGACTTCATGAAAGTAGGATTTGTGTGTGCACGTTTACATATGAGTGAACAAGCAAGTGGCACAGATTGGATTCATTTGTCTCTAATTCATGTCCAGCTTGAAACCCTCTTCCAAAAATCTTGTAGCATTTCTTTAGAGGTTTTTCCATCTGTGAAGAAACCAGAGGATGATTTGATGCACATGGTTAATGTTTCATGCCCTCTCCTACATCTATTTTGTATCAACATTGCACTCTCTTTTACATCTGCTGATTAATTCTGTTGCATTTGTTTGTTTCTCTAAATGGCATGCAATTCATTTGGAACCTAGGCTGCTTCTTGCCAGTGATTGATATTTCTCTCTTAACTTTGCAAACTTATTTTAATATTTTTCTGTCCTTGGGAGTAGTGTTATCTTTTGTAATTTACACTTTAATAACATTTTAAAAATTGAGACTGGAAACTTGACTTGGGATTACACAAAAGCAGACTACAGAATATAGAATCATAGAATAGTTAGGGTTGGAAAGGACCTTACAATCATCTAGTTCCAATCCCCCTGCCATGAGCAGGGACACCTCACACTACACCATGCCACCAAGGCTCTGTCCAGCCTGGCCTTGAACATCGCCAGGGATGGAGCATTCACAACTTCCCTGGGGAACCTTTGATTTATATTCTGTGTGCAGTGCACATATTGCAGGCAGTTGTAGAGACTGTACAGACTACTGTTTGAACGAGATGAAGAAGAACAGCAAGCCCTGGAGCTTTGGAGGAAGGAAAAAAGTTAAGGGAAGTTTTGAAAATATTTATGCCCACTGCATGCTATCTACTGTGAAAAAAAATAATAACTCCTTAGAAGTATCACTCTCTGACTGGCTAGTGGTTTCAGAGCTCAGACAGACATGGCTGTGTTTTAAAGACTGCAGGATGGAACAGGAAGCTGCTTGTGCCCTTCCAAAGGATGCCAGAACCCACCTCCCTCGCAAATTTGCTCCCAAAATACTGTTTTCAGCTGCACATCTCACAGCCACCAAGATCTGAAATGGGCTTACATTTGCACATTTAGCTGAAAACTGCAGTGACATCTGTCAGAGAGGGAGGGATGACAGCTGCAGGTGATAATAGCTTCAGTTATCCAACTTTAATCTGCTTGTTTGTTGAAGTAATCTTTGTCTTAGGAAAATAAGGAAAGAAATGAAGACTGAGAGAGAGGAGTAAAAAGTGAGAAAAAAGTTCTTCAATTCCCTTCCACTATTGTCCCCATTATAGCCGCGGTGAGTAGTTGCTTTTTATTCCTCAAAGGTCTCAAAGACATAAAAAGGGAAAAAGTAGCTGGCAGTAACCCCAGTGCAAAACTCATGGCCCTCCTACGGACTCAGTCTATAATGTAGCCACTAAGATATGAATTAAGAAGTTAACAATGTAACAAATAAACCAACTTTACTGCCCCTCTGTTATTTCCTCTATGGGTTTCCCTGGGTTGTGTTTAGATTGTCTGTTCCTGGGGACTAAGGGATGGGCTTTGTTTAGGTTTTATCCTGTATAGAACAGAATACTGTTGTTGGCAGTAAGAGCTAGTAAATATTTTGGGGTTTTTTTTCAGTGTGAAAGGATTTTTTTTTCAAGTTGTTTTATATGGCTTTTTGGAACAGGTGCATGACTGTCCCATTTTAGAGGTATTCCTTTTTCTAGCAATATCATCATTTGTAAGTAGAGAACATATTGCTGGAACCAGCAATAGCTGAGGACTTGCTATATTTGGCAGTTAAAAGGAGTTCCTCAGGTTTCTCCATTTAACTAAGAAAATACTTCTTTAAGGCTTTTATAGACAGAAGGAGAGAGACATCTCTTCCTTGTGGAAATAGGAAATTCATTCCCATGGTCACTCTTTGAAGCTGAAGAACTATCCGGAGGAATTTTATGAGATTTTGAGGAGTTACAGCCTTCTGCCAAGAACCCAGAACAGTTATCACCTTTGTGTTGAGCAAGCTGGAGAAGACATTAGTTTTCACTTCTCTAGTTGGGAATAAGAATTATTCCCAACTAGATCATGCTGAAGTCTGAGACCCCTTTCTGGGTACCCATCACATTTTATATCTTCCTTAGGGGAAAATGCAAAACTTTGTTATAATTCAACTGTAGCCAGGCTAATAAAAGCCAGCAGGCTCTTAGGAACAGGAATGTCATTGCCTAAAACTGCATGAGTAATGGTGATGTACATTTTGTTTCAGTCTTCCAGCCATTAGTTGGTTCTTGTCCATGACACACGTCTTCCTTAGTTTTCTCGGCTCTGCTGTAGTCCAGCCCAAAGTGCAAGAAACATTTTAAAAAATAAGTGTTTATAAATAATAATTTATTAATACCTTATCATTTTTTTCTGGCTATTGGCTACAAAGGAAGGCAAATTTATGCTGGAGGAACTATTTCTGCATTTGCAGAGGAATTTTAAGTCCAAGAAGTCTTTTCTCACATTAGCTTCTGAAATTCTCTGAAGGTTAATCTAATAAACTGAAGCATAACAGGGACTGGAAATGCCTATTTCTTGTTTTAGTGCCTGGTTGATGGTTTGTAAAAGTCTATTTTATAATCTTAACTGAGTTCATTGTAATTTTTCACATGTCTCACTTTGAGAACTATATAAAATCATATTAAAAATAGAAGCCACTAAATTATGCAACCTGTTGCTAAATGAAAGCTCAGTTAATACCATATCCAGCAAAGCAAAAATAATTTGTGTTAGACTATCCCATTCTTTGTTTAGAAAATAATGTACAAGAATTTTTATGAATAGCAGTATGCAGAATTTTACAATTGTTCATTCTTGGATTTTAATGTCCATTTGCATTAATAATTTTCTCATCTTTATGCAGAAATTTTCTGCATTTTTGTTGACTAAAATATTACTAATCTAATTTCCTATTAAAAATCTCATTTCCAGCATTACAGAGCTGAAAGGTGCTACCAAGCATTTAGTCTTCAATTTACATACAACAAACCCTGTAATCTGATGGGGGATTTCACACAAGGATGGCTGCATGCAATTACATAGGCAAAGAAAAAAATTCTTCCAAGGATCTGCTATACAATAATTTCATCTGTTGGTCTCCCATTGAGAGTTCTCCTATTGTTAAATTGCTTATTGATGTGGACTTAAGAGTAGAAAAATCACTACAGTGTTATCATATTAGGTTTTCAATGCTGTTTGTATTTCTTCTTGATTTTTTCTTTTTTTTTTCTTTTTTTTTTTTTTTTCTTTTTAATTATAATTTGCATTTGTTAGAAAGGAATAAAGTAAACAGATTGGAATAATTCATTTGAGTTAACACTCATTGACAAGAAAACATTAAGCATTCTCCAGATGAAGCATCAGTCATGAAAGACAGAAGGATAATCCTAACATTACAACTCAAGTAAATTAATTTTTGAATATATATTCCAGCATTGCATGAAGCTGTACCGATTTTTAATACTGGCATAATAATATGCACTTTTAAGTGATGCCAGAAATCATCATTACAACAGAAAGAGGATTCGCTGTTTGTGTTTATTAATATGGGAATCTTGGAAGAGTATTTGATATTAAATGTCACAGTCTACAGTGACTGGAGCTAAACAACTGTAAAACTGATTGAGAAGATATGGGCAGATAAATACAAATGGCAAACAGAGCTCGTCATGCTGCCATGGTGGAAGCTCATCCCAGTGTTATGCCTCTGGCATCGCAGAATAAGTAGAGCCTCATGAACCTGGTGCAGCCCCTTTGGAAAGGTGGTGAGAGAAGGTGGAAGATGCAGGACCATGGTAATCATGAACCTGAAACAGATTTGCTCCTTTTGAGTATCCAGGAACCATGTGGACATTAGCTGGCCCAGCTTTTGAAGACTTGAACAACTTAGCTGTGTTTGTCTGTAGTTGGACAACTGAAGTGTGGGGTTTTTTAATTGCACGAGGGTGGATACAAAATTCTGTTCCATCACACTGTGCCGACAGCACCATCATAGTTGCTCCTCAGAAGCTTTGACTAAGAGCTGGTAACTCACTGTCCATAAGGGCCAAGACACCTTTTCTCCATACAGAGGGTACAAGGAAAGCAGGACAGGGAATTCCCTTTCCTTGTCTGTAGGGTATGCTGCCATTACCACAGAAGAAGTTGTTCCAATAATGTCAATTTGACTGTTACATTTCTCTTTAATTATCTGGCATGCTGTGAATTTGACTGTAATGTCCTCTGCTGCAGGAGGTTTGAGATGCAGGACACAGGCTTGGAAAGAGCATCTGGAAATCTGACTTGATGCAGTGCAGATCTTAAGAAAAACAAAAATAAGTAAAAAGGTAAGTTACAGAGCACCTGAGCAGCTGATTTCCTAGTTACACCACGTGTGTTCTCCCAGTCCACACCAGACCATAAATGAAATGTGGTTAAGGCTTTATCTCCCTATAAATACCATGTATGTTTATTAAATGGTGAGTGATCTGCATTATTATGACCTTTGATTGGTGATGTTTGGATCCAGCTGGTAAAGTTTCATCAAGGAGCAACAGTCCTATTTGTCTTAAGCTGGAGTTGTGAGACAGCATTGAAAGCAACAGAGCCAGCAATGCAGTAATCTAAGACAGAATACAGGCTCATTCTTTTGTTAAACATCTTCTCCTAAAAATGCTGTCAAGTGAACATTGTTTCCTTATCGTTTTTTCCTCTTGAGAGATTTCAATTCCATTTACCCCACGGGCCCAAATCCTTCCTGAACACATGAGTTGGACAGCAAGGAGGATTACTAGAAATAGTGCAGACAATGACCAAAAGCTGTCTTGCATGCCTTTTCTTTCCAGCCAGCCACCCACCTTTCATTATCAAGGGGATGAATACCATATCTGACTGCATAATCAAACTCCAGTGACCTGTCAGAGCAGGCAGTAAAATAAAACTCTTGCTGTTTCCCTTTGACTAGGCTTCAATTCTGGAATCCTTTTAACTCACATTTTCCGATATATTTAAACTTGTAGGCAGTTAAGGATGCAACTGCTGAGCTAATATGCTTTAGATTGTGTCCTTGTAGTAGATGGCATATTTAGTGTCATGATTTCTGGTAAAATTGGAGCACTCCAATGCCAAAACAATAGCCTTTAATTAAAAGAGCTACAGCAAAGAACAGTTAAAGCATATTGAACAACAGAAATCTCTGCCCAGTTTTTCCAGCAATTTTTCTGCCGGTGATATTTGCCAGCACATTCCTGATTAATGTCTAAGGTAAAAACAAATGTTCCTTTGGATCTTGAATGCCATTCAGCATACGGAAAGAACCACTTACTTTTCTTTAAATACAGTCTGACATAGCCACCAGTGAAAACAAACCCTTCTTGTTTTCTTTTTTTATTCCCACTAATTCCTTACAGTGCACTTAGCGGATTAATACTGAGCAAAAGTTCAGTGAAGGTTAAAGGGGTGCCAAAGAGGCATATTCTCCTGCTGCAAAGTCTAAACCTAAACTGTCCCTTAGAGACAGCTCTAGATTTTGTAGAGAATGGGGAGAGCTTAATTTTAAATGTTTTTTTCATACAGTATGTTTCTCATGCTCCCTCTTCGCTGAGTCAAAAAAGCAGCACAGCTCAATGCAGTCGTAGTGCTCCTTTTTGTGGATTGGTGAGAGAAAACAGAAGGGCTGGTTTCAACCTCCAACATAACGGTGATACCAAAGGGGTTCCCGAGCAGGTGCCCATGCCCTCACATGTTTCTAAGGTCTATTTGTCTCTGGGGTTACAAAGTAGGCAAATTTCTCTGAGGAGTTCTCCTGAGGTCCTCTCAGAGGGTTACAGTATAAAACCCCTCCATGGTCATTCCAGATTTCCATTTGTTAGGCTAGGTAGCAAGTAATGTGCTGACCTGTTTTAACAATAGCTTTTCTGCACTTTTAGAGAAAGCAACTCAAGAAAAATTCTGTGATTCCTGCTTTATTTTTTTGCTTTTCTCTCCTTTTGCAAAGACCTTAAGTTAGTTTCCCAGCCAACCATGATGCCTAAAGAGGATAAAAAGTGATTCCTTTTGTAACATGTAATCTGAGGTTTTGAAAGTGAGAAATACCATTTGTCACATTTATTAGCAAAACATGAAAATTACAGAAGTCAGTCTGTGCGTATGGTACTGAACTATGCAGCAAGCAGCAGACTGCCTGATTGTATTGTGCTAACACTAGACCTAGATCTGTCTAAAAGCACTCGACAAACTGTGTTTTGGCGTCGGGCCCTGGAGTCTATAGTTACTATTTTTTTTATCTTTGAACTGAATGAAAATTTAAATTTTTAATCCTGATAGCTTTCTAATTGGCTGATCCTCTGAGTATTATCAGATTAGGCTGTGCTCCTAGGCAAGTAGACTTTTATAGACAAGATCTTCACAGCCAGTGATTCATCTCTACTTAGTGTGCAGAATTAATATTTCCTAGACATCTATTTTGTGTGACAGAGAAGTATCACAACCTTGTGGAAGATATTATTTTTTTAATATTTTATTTCAAATTTTAAGGTGAGCAGTTGCTGCATAATGAAAAATACTTGGAAGGAAGCTTTTTGGGAGAAATGTACATGAATCAGAAGGATGCTTATTTTGTGTTTTCACTTCCTATGATCTTCAGAAAATGCTGACTGCAGTCAGCAATGTTGGCAACAGTCCTTTTTCACAGAATCTTTGAAGTATTGCAATACCTCATTGCCCACAACAGCCAGCCAAGCTTTTAATAAATTAGTTCTGAATGTATAGATAGATAGATTCTGGAGAGATTCTGAGGTCAGAAGAGACCACTATAATAATCTAGTGTATTACCTAACTTCCTTCTTAACACCAACTGTACAATTTCGCTCAATACTTCCTACATCAAACCCAGTAACCTGTGGCTGAAATCAAGAAAATCTTTCAGGCAGACATCCAGTGTATATTTAAGATGATAAGGGATAGAGAATTCACCACATCCTTTGGCAATGTCCTTAGCTTTTAATTGCTTGCACTGATAAAAATTTATGTTATCATTCCCCCGAAGTCTTCTAACATCATCTTTGGTGATCATGCTGTGCCTTTCTGTTTGCCCAGTTAAAAGTAATATTACATAGATGTAATTTTACGCACTGAGCACACCATGCCTCAATAAGACCTGCGTTCCAAATGAGAAACAGTCTGAACTCTCAGAAATTCTGAGAATGGAAAACATGAGCACCCAGATCATACAAGAGGAGGGAGAGAAAAAGGGAGGGTGAAGCCCATAGCAATGTTATGTGCTGACCTTCCATCTGCAAAGGACACAGTCAACAATAAAGACCAATTTTCAAAACCTGCCCCGTAAATACCACAACTGAGAGTCAGAAATACATTTTCAAGATAGTGTCTGTTGTTGGGTTAACATTCTCTTGATGCTTCAATATCTCCTTTTAATATTTTTTGATGTTTCTGTAACAAAACCCAGGTTTGTTTTACAAAGAGATGTTTTGCAGACTATTAGCCAGTATTATGACTTAGAGATAATTCTTAATGCTACTTCTGTTTGGTATAAAATCATGATGCATTGTCACCTTGAACATACCATCCTCTCTTAAAGGGCTTTAATCTTATTCTCCCTCTTGAACAGAGGCATTCTCATATTATTCTGTAGTCAAAAGCTGTTTTTAAATAAAGTAATATATGTGATATCTGAAAATTTAAATTTAATTTGAATGGCCAAGATAAACATTTTGTATTCTAATAGATTTTTATTTTTATATCAACAGCAGGAACTTCAGCTTGAAGACAAAAGTCTGTTGAGAAAACCTAAACCAAAACCAGTATTCTAAATATATTTTTTTCTTTGCTGATATTTTTTTTCTCCTTTTATTCCTCTAAACATAGAGGGATATTTGCCAATGCAAATGTGAGCAGCATAGAGTTCAGTCATGCCAGGGAGAGAATATGATACTTTACATGAACATGTCAAGGTAATATCAATTAAAAAAAAAAAAAAAGGCACAGCCTGACTTTTTAAGTCTTTCACACATATCTTATCTATTCATATCACAAATCAAAGCAATTCTGATTGCTCTATCAAGTGTAATGTATAATTCAGGCAATTCAGTCCTAAGGTTTGGGTTTATTGCAGCTCTTTTGATTTGAGCTGCCAATTGTCTTAGTGAAAAAGCTGATTGGGATTTCTTTGAGAGAGGTTTTCATCTTAAAGCAAAAAACAATCTGTCAAAAGGAAAACTTTATAGTGAGGACAAAGTCTGCAAAATAATCAGCAGCCCAGGAACTACAGCACACACAAGAGCATGGTGGTGCAAATCCCTGCTCTCAGGGCAATTGCCTGAACCACTGGGCTGCTGCCTAGCTGAGACAGAGTCAAGCACTCTGCCCTTGTCTTCACTTAAATTGTACTGTAATAAATACCGTAACTACTGGGCTGTATATTCAGTCCTTCTCTCTCCCTGGCTATTTTTTATTTGGCCCTGATATAGTAGTGAGAAAGGTTTGAAATGCTAAAGAAGAATTCTTTTATGACGCTCATCTTAGTTCTGAGATCTTTGTGACTCACCTGCCCTGGAGTTTGACCTCTGCAGTGTTTCTGAATGTGCATTATACCAGAGATCAGAGCATACATGGAACTTCAGCACACCCATGAGATTGAAGGAGCCATGCATATGCTTGCACTGCCCTGTATTCATAACCACCGTCATGAATTAGGGTTGTGAGCAGCTCACAGATTTTAATATTGTTAATTATGTGGTTGCAAACACTTTGAGGAAGAGACTGTGCCCATCTACACATACACAGACCACACTAAAACTACAAGTTAGTAGGATACAGTTAGGCTGAAAGGTGTTAGCGGCTGCCAACAGGGATGTCTTGGCTCCAAAGAAAATAACAGTCCTCGTTAAAAATAATGGCTGTGCCAAGTAATCGGCCAGGCTCAATGAACAAAGCAATCAAGCCCCTTTATGAGGTAAAAGCAGCTGGTGGCTGAGGAAATACCAGCGGCACTTGGATGTAGCTTTACGACACAGGAGCTTTGGCAGCAAGGAGCTGAAGGAGTCCATTCTTCCCTGCTCTCCCTCCTGCCTCTAGCCCACATATTTCTGTCCCTAAGCCCCGGCTGCTTACAGAACTGTGCTGTGAGCACAGCTGGACTTAAATGGGGTAGAAAAAGGGGGGTCAGTGACGGCAAGAGAAGTTGTAGGAGAAGGTCTTCCAAAGCTGTGACTGTTACCAACACCCCATCAACTGAAATAACATTGAAACAACTTTTTTCATTTCTTTGATTTTTCCTTTTACCTTTTTGATGGTTTAATATGTTCAGGGATTTTTTTTCATTGTGAATGAACAGGAATAAAACAATAGTTTCTGCATCATCTTTAGAATAAGAATTTAGCGACTCAACATGTTACTCAATGTAAGACTGAGAAACAGGAACTCATAAATCCCTATCCCAGCCATGCTGCTTGATAGGATGTGTGTCTTTATCAGGTGCACTCCACTCAGGGTGGGATTTACATAATCTACGTTTGTCTGTCTAAGAGTTAAAGTGTCTAGGATAAGTTACTCCTATAAATGTATTCATTCACCTACAGAAAGAACTTCTTAGAATGCTAAAAAAGGGTTCAAAAAGTGGGTGCTGAGCCTGGCCCCAGCCTTAAAGAAAGCCTAGATGATTGGTGGCCGTTTTAGAGTACTGAAGTTGGGTGTGATGAATTCTGCCCTTCTAACATCAAAATCTTGTCCCACTGAAATTTAAAACAAGATTCCGGTGTATTTCGGTAGGATTAGGGTATGTCTTTTACATCTCTGAGAGAATTTCTTTCTCATATTTTAAGAGGAAAGCATGCTAAAATCCCTGACTCCAGATCTAGCTGAATACCTGTCTCCATGTCCCATGACATGTTACACTGGCAGGTGCTACACTATTTAGCACTAAGTGGGAGCTAAAAACCAAGTCATCTTGCTTTTTGGTATATCTGTTCTTGATCCTTAACTATCTCACATATCTATTACTTTGGAAATGTAATTAATATTTTTAAAATGCTTTCTAGGTGGAAGACATGAAAGCTTCTCTGTTTATTAATAACAAACTTTTAAAAAGTGAGCCCTGAATGCTTAGTCCTAATCCTAGATGCTACTGCTGTATTACAGAGGAGACAAGAAATCAGCCATAACTAATCACCAACCTGAGAAACAGTGCAGCTCCAATCACAGAAATTACACAGTTCCATCAGGGAGCTGTCTTTTTTAAAAAAAAAATAGTATTAAATAAAGGCTTTTGTTCCAAAAAGTTACATTAACATGCCCACCAGCTGCATAAAACTCACAACAGAGAGAAAATCTAGTGTCTAAAAATCTCTCCTTAACTCATCCCATTGTGCCCCATAGATGGAAAACCTATTTGCATCTAATAAAACACGGCATGCCAATAGAAATCTCATCTCTATTGGCAAGTTGTGTAATTCTTTATAGCTGTATATTAGATCCAGATGCTTTGGCAAGGAATATCTTCTTTCAAGAGTACTGTTTGAGGAAGCCTGTACTGATTGCCTTTGCAGTTATAGATTGGACCATAGCAATCACTAAAGACAAGGAAACATTTTTATTCTTCATTATGCGGGTTTATTCTTGCCTTTAAAAGCAAATCAAAAAAAGCCATCTTTTTTATTGTCTGTATATTTTTAGCAGTGCGACATAAAAAAAAAAAAAAAAAGATGAGCTACTTAAGGAAGCTAACCAGTATGTCCTGCAGAGGTTTCCAGTCTTCACATGTGACATTCAACAATTAAAATAGTACAAGGATAGCCTAGTCCAAAATTCCAGTAGATAACTGCAGATCAAGACACTGATTGTCATTAAACACTTCTCTCAGCCCTTGCTAACAACTCTGGCCATCTAGGGTAATCAGCAGCACAGCTGCCACTTTGGAGCAGATTAAGAAATCTGCAAGGGTGGCTATTGCTCTATCACATACGCAGTTACCTTTGTACTCAGAGCCTGTGACTAGAGACAAGTCAGACTAATTTGTCTTAATTCAGTTTAGTTTAGAGGGTGGTAGCTTGTAGGTGGGCTTATTTTTAACAAATCAATTTAGAATGAACTTGTGGCTTTCCAGGCACATCTTAAACTGACATAGACCTGTACCAAAAGAAGGCCTATGCTGTGTTTCTTCTGGCATACCCAAATCCAATTCAACATACCAGTGTAAAGTCACATTTGGAGTTATTTGTATAATCTCTTAAATTTTAGGTGGCAGATATGATACTTGATAGTCTTTTAACCTGAAGTTTCAGATTTCAGCATACAGGTAGAACAGGGTTTGCCACGAAGATGTTCGGGAAACTGGTGTTTATCTCAACAGAAATACTCAAGGGAACCAGCGGATCACCTGTGGACATTTCCTATCTATTGCCACCTCATTCTATTCTACTTATTGATGATTTATTCAAAAACTTGCATGCATTCATTGATGTCAGTATTTAGTGCACACACTTCAACTTTGCGTGCTGCTTTTCTTTTTTTGTAGTATAATTAGCATAATATGTTTAAAACCTATCAACTCAACACGTCTGAGTTATTTACCTTGAGTATGCAGCTGTCACAAGAAAGTTTTGCTCTAACTTGCAGATTTCTCAAAAAAAAAAACAAAAAAACCCCTACAACCTAGTGGAGAACAGTATTCCCAGCCTCAAGAGAACATAAAGATTGAAAAAAATGGAAGGAGCAAAACAAAATCAGGGGTGTTATCTTCTTTACCTGGAGAAAGACTTGCTGACAAAATATAAGTATCATAGCTTTGAGTTTTGTCCACATAACGT
This sequence comes from Psilopsiagon aymara, assembly GCA_024733675.1. Classification (NCBI taxonomy): domain Eukaryota; kingdom Metazoa; phylum Chordata; class Aves; order Psittaciformes; family Psittacidae; genus Psilopsiagon; species Psilopsiagon aymara. The sequence goes on along the minus strand of JANRGW010041501.1, from coordinate 12,714 downwards.
GAAATTTGAGGTCTTTCCCTTAGATAAGATATGGACATAGATGGGACATAGAAATGGAAGCAATAATGTTAAAGAATTTTATTTTTTTTTCTGTGTGAATTCCATATTTTTAGAAAGCTTGAGTTCTGCTGGGTCTTTCAAAAAGCAACAGGTTGCTACAGGGAAAATACTGAATTCCACAAGTAATCAAGGGTATGCTGCATGCAGTTTGTTAGCTTTATTTTTCTTACTTAATTGTTATTTGCTGTGAAAATACAGTTCAGCCAAGCAGAAGGGGGAAAACGTGTGTTTTGCCACATTAATTTTACTTTTACAAGCACATAAATAGCCATGTGATAGTTCCATTGGTTAATTTCATAGCCCTGAGAGAAGCTCAGTCTGTTGGGGTTTTTTTCTTGTTAAAACTTCACATTCATAAATAAAATTGAGTATTTATGCTTTGCTAGACAGTCAAGACGCAATGAAAGCCAGCTACTACTGTCTGTCTTGATCACGTTGCCTTCATTTTCCCTTGGGCATATTTTAGGCAAGGTGAAATATTGTGTCCCTGTGGCTTATACCCCCATTCTCTAAAATATGATAGAGAGGAATGCGTTTCAGTTAATGCTTTTCAGTTACAAAGACAGTGGTGAGGCTATACTCCATAAAAAACCACAGATAACAGCTCAGAATCACAAAGGAACAGGGGCCATCACCATTTGACATAAATGAAAATCTTTCTCTTCAGTAGGCTTTAATTGGACCATATTACCTTATTTCCTAATTTTGTTTTGAAGTATCCTTTACACTTAGAGATGAGAGCTAAAGCTTTCTCCCCCTCCCACTTAGTGTTTACGATCCAGGCTTTTGTAATAGTAGCATTTTCCTGCAATGCCTGTAGAATACCAATGAAATATTTCTTCCCATAGTGACACATACAATCATTCTCAAGTGGGAGGAACAGTATTTACAATATCCTACTAGATTCCCACTTTAGCTCACTAGATTCTTTCATCTGTGTCTTATGGCTTATTACCAAATGCTGTGAGAACACAAGGAACACCTACACCTCACTAGAAATACAAACTGAACAGCTTAAAACACAGTCTTTCAATGACTGACTCACAAATTTTCCCTTGGAGAACACAGACTTTATTGCACCTACACTGTTGTGCCAAATTGTAGTAGACAAAGTGACATAGTAGATAAGTTCAGATGAAGGTGTTTACTGGTAGACAAGCCAATAAAAACTAATGGCACAAATGTTTTGAACTGCTGGACCTTTTCCTAACTTCATTTACTTTCTAAATGCACAGCATGGCAGAGTTACGCAGCAGACAGCCCAGTCCTACATAGGACTCTGTAATGCATATTTGTGTGGTTTTAACCATTTCTAATCCTGTAACTCTGATAGCAGTCAGGGTTTCTGGAAATAATCAGTGAATCCCAAGACAGAACAAAAGTGCTAATGTGGTACCAAGTTCCTGAGTAAATAAACAATTACTAAACAAAATTTTTTCAACAGCATTGTAAGTCTGTGTCAACATTGTGATTCTTCCACGAGTCATCTGGTCAGCAGCATCCCAGTGACGTAGAAGAGGTCATCCACTTCCTACAGCCCTATGCCAAAGATTCAAGTTTTGCTAAAGAATATACTGCTCAGGGTTTCCTGTGAGCTGCAGGAGTTGCATTTTTTGACAGGATTAGAGACAAAAATCAGAACGCAAGAAAATCTTGATAGGCATATTTGAGAGGGAAAAAAATATGAAACAAACGCTGTTTGTGCCAGTCTCAGTGACCATTAGCTAGTCAGAAACATAGGAACATATTTATTATCACCCAGTCATACAGGTGTAGAATTTTAATCCACAGAAGGATGCCTCAGATAGTTTGTACACTGCAGATTAATAGGAAATAACTAACAGAGAGGGAAAAAGAAGACATCCTCAAAGGTATTCATTTGTTTGTTTCAAATATCCAACACAATCATTGAAAACCACAGAATTTGTACCTGTTCAGAGCTAGATCCAGAAACAGGAGGTACCCACTTTTTAGCTCAGATGCAACAGAGTAGCCATTCCCCCAAGATTTTTTTGATCAAATGTGGGAACCCCTACAGAATTCCTTGATTTCATGTGATTGCTTCTAATTAAGAGACTTAAGGAGCTTACAATATTTGATTCATCTGATTGGAATTTTGCCAAGGCAGTTTGAAAGAGCTTTCAAAAATTTTGCAATCTGTGTGTTGGTCCTGATTAAGCATGAGCCTAAACTCCTGGGTCTGCTTTTTAATGTCCCCTCTACCCATGCAGAATTAGTTAAGCTTCTTATCTTTCATTATAGTGCTTTTCAGAGTCCAAGGAGAGATATTCAGCCTTTTTCTAATACAAATACCATTAATCTCTACTCTGCCATCATAATGTAAGATTCTCAGATTAATCACTTCACAAATTTCAAACTAGTAACTTATTATTTTTCACCAATATAACTCGTAGGTGGATAACATTCCATCACATGTGACTGTAATCACCTTCAGCCTCAATTCAGCGTCCCAAGTTCTGGTTTGATTAAGTATTTGTCGCTTCTATTTCATCCTCTCCTGACAGAGATAACTTTGTTTTAATTCAAACTGTCACACTCTAGAGTTCAGGAAGGACATAAAAGTGTCAGGTAATAATCCCTCCTCAATCTTATGAGTAGTTAACACCACTAATATGCAGAACCATTAGTATGTTGGCATGATTTTAACTTAATCATTTGCAGCAGCCCAAGCTTTATTGAGATCCCTTACAGCTGATCGGGATAAGAGTCACCCATCTTTACATGCTTTACTCCGCTTTCAGTGCTTAACAAAAGACACATTTAATCTTGCAACTTTTCCTGTATCAACAGTCTTCATTTTAAATGAGTTTCATCAGTAATTCAAAACACTTCATAAAAGCAAATACATATTTTTCTTCAATGGAACAATATTTTGGAAAGTAATCCAGCCCAAACCAGGGTCTCTATGTGGATACTGTCATAACTGGATGTTTGACACTATCATGCTAGCACAGTGAATCATGCAAATAAACAGAAAAACTGCATACATTAACACATTAAACAGATAATCAAAAGCTATTTTTTGATTAAAAACTAAAAACAAACCTGAAGGAACTGATCACACATAAATATTTTCTGGTTTTATGTCCCTACCTTTTCTGCTGTCTGTCTTCAGTGGGATAATATCTAGTACCTCATTCCTTGATTCTCTTTCCAAGTGGAAGAATTAAGAGGGAGAGCATTCACCCCAAGAATTAAAACTCTGGAGACAGGGAAGAAGTATTATCTTTTTAACATCTAAATACTTGACATGTTTATACTACAATGGAGCTATACGTAAGGTCTCCGAGGCCTCCACCCTTTACAAGGTGAAAATGAGTTTCTATCTACATCTTCTGTTAGATGATCCCATCCGTTCTACTTCAGCAGGTTGGGATTATTGGTGTACTATATACATCCACCCACCTGCCTGCCTTCTCTGTCTTCTTTTATCCTTTGACTGGCTTGGTTTCTTTTTTGTTCTATAGCATAAGCAAGTAGCAATATTCAACACTAGCTCGCTTTCTCGAATGTACTTGCTTGAAATGCATGCCACCTGCCACCTCTGTACCTTTAGTAATAATGACTAAACACAGTCAAAGGGCAGTTTTGTACCTGATGAGTCAATTTATCAGCAGGAGTAAATGACACACTCTTGTTCATGAGTCTTTGTAAACAGTCAGAGCAAGCACTTCAGAGATGAAGAAATTTTCTGGATTGAGGATTGCAATTTGGTGTATATTACCCAGTTCCTCTAGAACGTGGCTGGAAATATATATATTTCATACTTTTATTCATGGAGCATCTGCTTGTATTTCCAAAACCTTTAATGTAAAATGGATCTCTCTTGTAAATCTTGATGCTCTCTCTTCAGTTTTCCTCATTATGTTTGCAGCCTGCCTACAACAGCAACACATTAAAAACAAGTATTCTACTTTCAAGCTCACAATCCATAGGAAATTAATGATTACTAACTCATAGCTTGACTGAATTCAAGTTGTTTCCCTGAGTCCAAGTTAAGACAGAATAGATGAGATAACAGGTTTTCCTTGTGGGAAATCAGACCAAGTTCATAATCACCTTTCTCTCAACAACCTTTCAAGGTGGCCTGAGATCCTGCTCTGAGGGGTTATTTTTAATTCCGAGCTTTTTGGCAAAGTTATTTGGTTTCCCACTTTCTTACTGGCAATCAAAATGCATCAAATTCCTTACACTAGGGGGAAAAAAATTCTCAATATTTTGAAAGTAAGCTGAGGTCTGCTATGAGTGTCTATTATGCCCAAAATGTTATTCTTTGCATAGTGTGCCTTTAGTTTAAGAAACACTTTTCTGGCTATCACTTTGAACAACTCCCAGGTATTGTAAGGGGTAATTCTCTCCTCTAGAATAGGCAGAAGGCATGCATCTTTCTCTATTGTTAAAATTCAAAAGTTAGGAATCCTTGTAAAAGCCAGAATTCATTTATTTGGTGTTTCCAACACATCTTTTTTCCTTGCAAGAACATATTTTTTTCATTTCCCTTTCTGGTGTCACAAAGTCATTAGTATTTACTCATGAAAAACTATTTATCAAAGGTAAAGTGTCTGGAATTCATGAAGGATCTGGTTATAAGGGACCAAATTTAATATCATGGAGATTAAAAGTTTACCAAGAACCAATTCTAGCAATTTCTGCTAGCTTTGTAGAAGATGAAAGGCAAAATTCTCAACTGGCACAGATTGGCATTGCTTCATAGAATGAAATGGAGATGCATTCTGATGAACAACAGCTGAATATCTGGCTTTGAGATCATCAAAGCTAGTGTGTATTAACCCCATGTGGTTATTTGCCACACATTTCCCACTATGATGTGCTGATGTGAATACATTAAATATCCTGTTGGGAAATTAACTATTCATATTATTGGGAGACATTAATCCTTACAATATAAGCAATTTCCCTGTTGGAGGTTGCTGTGGTTTAACTCCAGCCAGCAACTAAGTAACATGCAGCAGCTTGCTCACACACACACCCTGCTCCAGCCAGTGGGATGCGGAAAAAAGGTAAACCCCCTGGATTGAGATTAGAACAGTTAAACACCTGAAATAAAATATAACTACAATAATAATGATAATTATTATTAATAATAGTAGTAGTGGCAGTAAGGAAAAGTGAGATAAGAAAAAGAGAGACACAGGGAAAAATCCCCAAAAAGACAAGCGGTGCACAATACAGTTGCTCAGCACTCACTGACCGTTTGCAAGCTCATCCCTGAGCAGTGATCAGCCTTTTCCAGCTAACTTCCCCCAGTTTATATACTGGGCATGATGTTCTACGGTATAGAATATCCCTTTGGCTAGTTCAGGTCAGGTGTCATGTCTCTGCTCCCTTCCAGCTTTTTGTGCACCCTGTCACTGGCAAAGCATGAGAGAATGAAAAGTCTTTACTTTGAGTAAGTTCTATTTAGCAACAACTAAAATATTGGCATGTTATCAATATTATTTTATTACTAAATTTAAAACCCACATCACTCTAACAGCTGCTAGGAAGAAAATTAACCCTGTCTCAGATGAAACCAGGACAGAGGTACAAAAAAAAAAAAAAAAAGAAAAAGAGTGGAAGGTGTACTAAGAATCTAATGTAGTGTTTTCCAGAGTTTCTCCAGGGGGGAAGTACCCTTAGTCGGATCAGTATATTTGCTTAAATTGGAAGCGATCGGTATTTCTGAATCAGTTTTCCGGAGTATGTCTGAAAGTAAAATTGGCTGAAATTGAACATGTATTTCACAGCGCCAGAAATCTACATGTACATTATCATATCCAATATGAGAACAGAAGTAGATGAATCCTCAATGGTTAATGCCCTTGGAGGGCTGTGAGTATGAGATTCAAACATATTAAAACCCTTGGTGGCATCCATAAGGGAAAATAAATGACAAGTGAGAAGAGAAATGGAAAATAAAATGGGTGTATTTGCTTTTCTTGTTCTTCCCTTTTTTTTTTATTACACTTTTATTTCCTCCTCAGATAATCAAAAGGAAGCCATATATAGCTTAGAGCAAACTTTATGACAAAAGGGACTTGTTTTGAGATTGTCTTTATTACCATCAGCTTTTTAAAAGTAGCCTTGAATATCATGGACTGATATTATGAAGGAGTATGAAATACTGCAGTGGGAAGACACCTGCTTATTGCTATCAAAGGGGAACTTGATTTGTTGTTTGTTTTATTATTTTGTTTTATTCTTCACGTTGTAATTATATTGGTTCCTTGATATAAGTTGAGGAGCGAGCTGTAGGTTCCTATATTAAACTGAGAACCCAGGATAGCTTTAAGAGAACACTGAGTAAACTGATAATTCCCTATTGTTTCTTCCTGGGACTGACATATTTTAAGATAAGAAGATTAAAAAAAAAAAAAAAGTCTTTAAACTATTTGCTAAATCCTGGTGAGTGGTGCAAAGCATTGTCACATGTGCCTATGTGCAGGGGTTGGATGATTTAGTCACTTTTATTCATTTTTCTCAACCCAAATTTGGTTACATAATTAACAACTGAGTGGTGGAATGAATAGAGGAAACATTTCTACAGGAACTATGAATGGTTCAGCTTGGTTCGCACTGAGGTTATATATGATACCATTGTTTCTTGTGTGTTTTGGATTTTGCTCACTTACAGAGGCAGTATTTTGAAAGAAGAGTTTACACACAGTCACTAAACCCCATGAGCCAATGTATTCCCCAAACTAAAATTTCCTAGACTATGCTGATGTTCCCTCCTACCCCTTTCTAAAAGGGTGATTTAAAAGAACAGAACCACTTTTTCACTCTGAGTTAAATTTATTTTGAAAGACATAACAGGTCCTAGCTGTTTATAGCAGAGTTATTCTGCAGTACATGTCCCTTTTCAGGTAGCTCTAATAAATAATTTGGTAGATTTTGGAAGAATAAAAGACAGATTAAATTATTGACTAAAATATTTAACCTGAAAGTCATTTGACAATTGCCAGGGACAGTGTTTGGAGGTACGTAGAAGGCAATATTCCTTTAGGAAAAATTGAGATTTTAATTATTGACTTCTAGGAAGACACGATTAACAAGGGCTTCTTATTCTCACTTATCAAATCCCAAGTGTCTACTCCTGCATCTAATGTTTCTTAAGTAAAATCCCCAAACTTCTGTTCTCAGAGTAGCCTCATTAAATCAACTGTAGTTAAACCTTCAGTGGATTAGAACTTGTTAGGGGAATGTAGAGGTAACACTTGATTACCTTTCTAAAGCTGATGACACGAATTGATTTTTAGAGATTGGTCAGCCCTGCCAGTGCCAGCAAGACACCTCCTCCCTACTCCCATTTTTTCCAAGCACAGGATTTAACCCCTGCATTTAACAGGTTTGCAGTAAATGAGGTCTTCTGCTCACAGGTAATTGCTGAAGTTTTTGCTCACAGTAAGAAAGCCCCACCAATTCTGTAATCCACTGATATGGTATGTCTTGTGTTATCTTCAGAAAAGATTCACTACCAGGGAAAAATGTTGTATATCATCTTAGCAGGAGACTTTGGGATGTTTAGCACTATGTAATTTGATCTAGAACTAGTCCAGGAAAAGTCCTTAACTTTTCTGAGGCCAAGGAGTTACACCACTGCTGTTTCCACTACAATAATAATTGACAAAAGACATAAACACTCTGTTTAAAAACTAATTGTTATAGACTGGATGCATTTCAGCGTCAAATTTGGTTTTGTAATATGCTTTTGTATAAGTCTTGTTTTTTTGTGGTCTTGCCTTTCTTTGTTTACTTGTTTTCTTGGAGTCTTTTTTGTTTTTCTTTACACATATGCTTTCTATCATTTAAAGCACATAGTAATTTATCAAGAGTAATGAGCAGAAAATATCTCCTAAAATAATAATTTTACTGAATCATTCCATAACAGCCTGCTTTGGCTATCAGATGAATAAAGGGAATGCTTAAAACACTGTCTGCTGCTTTAGTACAAGGTAAAATTATATCCACTTTGCAGAATTTAGTATTTCTTCCTTTGGCTGCTCTTCTAGCCATTGTAGGATACTATTGTTAAGCAAGTTAGAGAGAGCAAAGCATTATCCCTCTATTCCTTACTGGCTGAAGGATTAATTATTGGGTTGATTTTAAGATCTGGTCACTAACAAGGACTTACATGGCTTAACTCATCCTTCCAACATCATTTTTTGATTGCATATCCACAGGTTCTTCCTTTTGGTCATCTTCTAAGCTTTTTCATTTGTTTCATATGTAGGCTATAAATGTTTTATATGCATTCATGCAGTATATGCCCATGGCAGTGAAGATTCACTGCAAATTTAATAATTTCTGAATCAACCATCCAATTTCTATGTTGAAGTTACAGTTGCAAAATCTTATTGTCAGTTTATTTCATTGTAAAAGCTTAATATAGTTACTTGAATTTTCTGCTTAATAAAAGATGCCTTTAACAAACACAACTATTTCTTTTTCTTGTAAGCACATTTCATATATTTCTCAAATCATATTCATGCAGGAATTTTCTTCATTCAGTCTTGAAATTCAGTGCTAGAAGAAAATAATTATTTAGCTTCAATCAAAAATGTCTAGAAACATCCCTTTCTCTAATAAAAAGTGTCATGGCTCTCTACTGTCCGTGAATTGCACACACAACTCGACTTTACAGAATGTCTTGCCTATGAGGTATTTTGTCCTAAACTTCATAAAGCACAATTTGGAACAGTAAGTGTAGGGTTACTAGACTCTGCCAGTTTTGAACCTACAGTTCAAGAGAGTCTAGTTTTTTCTAACTTAGCTTGGAGCACTGGAACAGCTCCTCCAGTTTTTGAAGTGTCAGCTTAATGAATCACTCCCCACAAAACGGTTGCTTCTGACATTTCAGCCAAAGCCCTGCTGCTTTTGCGGGAGCCTATATGCTTTTATCTTGCACATTGGTCTGAGCTGCAAAAATGTTCCAGTTTATTACATACCGTTCTGTACTGTCACTTAGAAATATGCTTGTGCTTGCTGAGTGAATATTGATAACTTCAGTCTGTGATAAAAATGGGGCAAAGAGAAGATATATTTCAAATTTGATAAATAAAGTCTTTTAAACTGTGATAAAAAACTTCTGAGAGTCCATTATTGAGAATGAATTCTCAGAGGTGTACACGAAGATGGGGGCTTATTGTTTGGTCATGGTCTTTCAAAGGTTTAGGGCTTTTACTCTGTATTTCTAAGAAAAAGCTCTTTGAAGGTCATGTTTGAATTCAAAGCTGCACTTATTGTCTGTTTTTCCATGCTATCTACATTACTGTTGCATATCACATTTGGGAGCCCAATAGCTCCTGAAGGTAATATTTTCTAATTCCACTCATCCTACCCTCTGGTGTAGCATTTGTCAGTGCAGTTTTGTGTCTGCAGGTGTTGATAAGGTAGAAAAAGCTACCTGACTTACATTATTATATTGCTTATTTTTCCTAGGTAGTTTGAAACGATTATCACTGCTGGCCCATAGCCGTGTTCTAAAAGATAGCATGCCCTCCTTCTGCTATACCACCCTCAGCAATTTAAAGCAGTGGTAGTTGTGCAGATTACCTGGCAGTGAGAAATCTTACTGTAACACAGAGTGGGTGGAGGGAAGAGAGTGGAAAGGAGGGTGACAGGGAGGAGCTGCTTTTCACTGCTGGTGTTTTTCTTGCACCGAAGCCAGCGGCTTCTTGTTCAGGTCCCTGAGTGGGCAATTAATCTCTTGCTGTTAGAGAGTAGCACCAAACACAACCACTAAACTACTGATGGTAATGGTCATAGAAAAAGAAGGGAACACTAAAATGAGCCATAAAACCCTCTGCAGTTGACTTTGTGAGACACTGGATTCATCACCTGCAATCCTCAGGAAGTATAATGTGTGGATCCCCTAGCCGTAATAGAGGTATGCCCAAGCATCCCTCAAGAGAGCCACAGGACATGTGGGATGCCTGGCTATGTTCTCTGGAGCTCCTGTTCCTCTGTACTACCTCAGCCTAGAAATTATTTTTGTTCCATCAATATTTTTCTTTAAGTATAAAAAAAAAAAAGATAAATAAGCACCTCACTGAACCAGGAAGTGAAACAACCAGCCCTTTGATTGCCACATGATCTTGCCCTGGCACTTTGATGAGAGGGTAAAAAAATTAACTGTGTGCTTAAATCATAACAGTACAGGAGACATGCTCAGGAGCCTCTCTTGGCTGTACAGACAGCTCATCTCCACTGCCTCCACTGCAGCTCTTTGTGCTTTCCTCTGAAGAGTACCAGGCCAGTTGTAGGCGTAAATACAAGTTGGCATGTCTGACCAGACCTGCCTTTCAACACCTCCCGTGTGACAAAACATTCGTCTTTTCTGTTTCTGTAATAGAAACAAGGTCCCCAAAACACATTTAGAGCTAATGGAGATAGTTTAGTGCAGTCTTTCACATCCCTTTTTTCCTCAGGCTCAGTAACAACATAGCACTGGGATCAAAACATAAGTGGTAAGCCCACTGGGGAAAGAGCATGTTTCTACATCATGAAAGTTTCTGTAATCTAAGCACTTTTTCCCCCCTCATTTTTGTTTTGTCTTCTTTTTACTTTCCTACTTTCACAACTCCAGGGGGCTGATGCAAGATATTCTTATCCATTTACTCTGCATATCATCATGTTGACCAGTGTCACAGCATAGGTTGGTAGCTAGCCCAGCCTACGTTGGTTGTCAGTCTATGCTATGTGAATCCAGTATTTCAGTCAGCCATGGGAGTGTGAACAAGGTTTCTTACTATCTAACTTTGGGTATGAATACAACATTCCCTTTTTTCACCTATGATGCATTTTTATGATGGCAGCTGTAATTGTAATTATTAGTTCTGAACTGAATTGGGAAGGGGAGAAGGAAATGCTGTTTCTTTTATTACCCACAACATATATTGTCCTAGATTGCTTTTTAGGTAATTTTTGGTATTTATTTCATTTTGATTTTTAAAATTTTGGTTTTGCTAGTACTGCTTAAATTTTATTTTTAAGCCTTGTTTAGATAATTTACTGTGCTTTTGATTAATAACAAAGATTTAGAAGTCCCGCTGTTTCATTAAAATACCCAACATTTACACTCCTTAAAATAAGCATAGATATAAATAAATGGTGTGTTCATTTAAGCAAGACCTGGTAATTTTTTCTCACAGTAATCATCACAATAATTAACAGTTGGTTAAATTATTGATCTTTCAGGATAAACACTACCTTAAAAAATGTTGAACTAAACACTTAAGGCTGATGGAGTCAGTTTTTACATTATTGCAAGTTCTCACCCATGAGTGTAATGTCCCCTGTCTGCTGAAATAATGGCTGTGCACATACTGCCCTTCTCCCCAATTTTTTTAATTCAAAAATGAGGAAATTATCATTACTTTATGGCTATTCTAAAACCAGAATAATGATTAGCTTTTACCTGGTATGGCTATTATTCATGCATGACTCTTATTTTAACAGAAGCTGGATTTCATAAAATTGAATGTCCATTTATTCCAAACATTCTTGGCAGTATGTAGAAACCTGAAAGTGCATTGTTTTCATTTCTGACAGAAAATTATGCATGACACATGTTTTTTTAATGTACTGAACATATGCAGTACTTACCCTATTGCAAAATGTGCAAAAACAATTGTATATAGCTGTTCATGTGAATGCAGAACTGATAAATGAGCAAAACATACGCACTTAATCTATCAATATAAGCCATTAAGATTAACCTATCATGTTCCTCATTCTCGGTGTAAAGAGGTTTTCTGCTGTGATAAGGTAGGTGAATTATCATATGGTACTGCTCTGGATCCCAGACTCAAATAGCAGCTTCTATACCTATACATCATGACTTTCCACTGTATTTTTAATGCAAATCTGCGTAAATCTCTACTTTATTCCGCCTGCATGAATTTAGGCTGAGAGAGTAAACCACTATTGCCATGGCAATAATAACAATCAGGGAGTGAAGGTCGTGCCTCGGTACTTTAAGTGAGACATAATAATGAGCATTATTCCACTCATTCAAACTATTTTGTTTTAAGGCTTTCTAAAATGCTTTCAAAATACTTTGAGATACAAAATGGTCTACTTGTTCAGTAAAAACCTCTAGCTGGAGTAAGTCATTATCACTGAGCAGCTCCAGAGAGGAGCCTCCAGCACCGCCGCCGGGGGAAACCCCTCTTCCAGGAGCCTCAGCTGGGAGCGGCGTGAGCCACCGAGGAAGCCTCGGGCCCTCGCCGGGCCTCGCCCGGGAGCGGGGACTCTGCTGAGGGGAGCGGGGACTCAATGGGGCGGTGCCGGAGGGACGGCCCAGCCCTGAGCGGGAAAACGCGCCCCGAGCAGCGCGGGACCGGCGCGTGGCTGCAGTAAGGGCGCGGCGCGGCGGTTGTCGCGGAGGTGGCAGCGTCGGGACCAGGCAGAGCCGATGGGAGGGGAGGCTGCGGCGCGGAGCTCGGGGTGCAGAAAGTGCCTGCCCTGCTCTCCTGGGGCGAGGGTGAGCAATGGGGCTGCACTCGGCGCGCCCCGGTGGAGGTCCTGCTGCGGCAGGGGCTGAGCTGCGGGACGTGTCCGCAGGTGGAAGGTGTCCGGGAAGCGCAGGGAGAGCGGGGCTGCTTGCTCCAGGCCCAGGCTGTGCAGGGG